>CM022948.1:29750416-30014041 GCA_012931725.1 Litsea cubeba | reverse complement strand
AATGCTCTGATGTATTGCCACAAGCGTCGCTAGTCGACATCTGCCGAAACAACATGAGAGCCAGAATCCGCTCCATGATCATCGGCAACAATCAAAAAAACCTGGGAGAACTCCTAGAAGCTTCCATGGAAGCTGAAACGGTGATTAAAGACCTCAACAGTCAGAAATCATCAAGAAGAAAGAGCCAACCGCCATTGCAACCTCTAAACCAAAGAAGAAAGAGGTCCTCAATGTGCAGACCAAGCCAGCTCCTCAGCCACCAAAGAAAGCTGAAAACAAAGCTGCTGGTAAGAGACCTGAACTCTCTGATGCCTTCAAAGAACGAGTAGAGAAGAAATACCCGTTTGATGAAGATGTTGATGAAATCTTCGGGGCTCTTGTGGCAAACGGCAAGCTCACCTTGCCTGAACCAAAAAGACCGGGTGATGTTGGCAAAACCAACGATCCTCGGTACTGTCCATACCACCAGATGATCTCGCATCCTCTCAATCAATGCTTCGTTGTGAGAGAGAAAATAAATGAGATGTGGAAAAACGGAGTCATCACCTTTGACAAAAACTATGGGTCTGCCTCCGTCAACATGGTGACATGTGGACAAACATCAAGATCACGAAGAAGAAGATCACTACTTCCTTCAAGGTGATAAACTCAATCGAAGCGTCGAGGAAACTGGTTCCTTACCCGACACAGACGGAAACCGATATGGGTACATCCCGATCTACGGAAGATAAAAATTAGGAGTGTCAGTGAAATAAAGCCTACTAGCTGTCACAGCGAGGCAGCTAGGAAACATGCTCCTCAAGCTCAACGGCAAGAGAAGACCCAGCCAAAACTAGAGGTCAAAGAAAATGGCAGAGGCTTCCTCTACCGCTTCACTGGAGGTAACAAAAACCTTCCCTTCCAGAGACTTCAAAGGGGTAAGGAAATTCACTCTCAGTGATTTCATGCCACCTCAATTTAAAGAAGCCATGCAGGAGACATCATACTCTTGCAATTCGGTAGTTGGATTCTCCATTGATGGATACGAGTCCAGCGACACCGATGATGGATTCGAACCAACTACACAGATGAGTGGAAGGAATCCCTTGAAACAGGAGAATATCTCTCCGATGAAGAATGGGTTCCTGAGTCTCATCTTATGCCAGTAATCTGGTATAACCCCCTACAGCCACAAGGATCCTGGTCTGATGATGAAGAAGACCAAGAGCTGTACAAGAAAATGCTGCTGACCCAGCACCTCTCATCACTCCAGTGGAAATTCAACAATGTTGAGCCACAAAGAGATGATGAAGAAGAAGATCCGGCTCCCATGCCTGATCTTGAAGAATATGCAAGGATCTTGCAGCGACTCGCTCTAGAACAAGAGCAAGAACGCGTCAACGAGCCTCCTCGCAATCCAGAGCCTGAAGTCCCTGAAGACCACCAGGTACATCCTCCCTTAACTCCTGAAAATGGAGAAAATTGCTGGATAGACGATCCTCTCACATCCGAGGATGAGTCTGACTCCGATCAGGCAACGTCTCCCGTCAGAGCTTCCTGTAATGTGATAATTCGGGATTATAGCTCTTCCGAAGCATCGTCTGATGAGAGCACTTACACTCCGGCGACGCCTAGCAATGTATCTTCTGAAGCCACCTCGTCTCACGTGACTTTTCACTGAGATGACACCCTCTCAGGTTTCTTCTCCTGAGACTGTGACTTCAAAGTTCACACCTTCCTGACTGAAGAATTCCCAGCTATTGATGCTTGGGACGATGAATTAGTCAACGAAGAAGAAAGATTGCTGGATGCTGTTCAGGACTTGTTCCCGGAAAATGCTCCATGCAACACAATCACTGAGGATGGTAACTCTGCTGCTGATACATCCTCAGCAAATGAAAAACGACAGCCTCTTGATCCTGAAGACAATCTTCCAAACGAAGACCCTTCTCAAGAAGCTCTCGAAGTTGTTGAGGCACCCGCTCTGGCCGGGACTACCACAAAAATTACAACCAATCTTCCTTTACATATGTAAATCCTTCGGGAAAAGATGTTGTAAGCGCCCCTAGTGGCAACAATGATGAACATGCAGGCCCTAAGGAGGCTTTCAAGTATGACTTGATTGAACACTTCAAGCACATACCTGCACGTCTGCACATCCTAGATTTGTTGCGAATGTCTCCGCACACTCGTGATAATCTCATCTCAGAATTACAAAAACTGAATGAGGATGTCGACAAACATGCCCCGCAAGTCCTCCAAATTGAAATGGATTACCGGGTCAAAAACTCAGAAGCCTCCTCAAAGGGAGAAAAGAAGAAAACTGAGGGATCATGCATTGAATGCCTCTCGGTTAAAAAAGCAGCCAGTGCAACCATCGCCTTCACAAAGGATGACCTCCTACTTGGCGAAACCAGGCATAACCGACCCCTGTACTTCACAGGGTATATCAAGGAAATGCCTATGCATAGAGTTCAGATCGACCCAGGTTCTGCACTCAACCTTATCTCCACATCGGCTCTTGAAGAGTTGGGCATCCCACCCAGCAAACTGAGCCACACATCTGTATCTATCTTTGGATACGATGGGAGTACTCAAAGGCCTATCGGCAAAATCAGGTTCAAATTGCAGATCGGTGATCTTATCTCTGAGGTCACAGTGTATGCAATAAAGACCCCTTCATGCTACAACATCCTTCTCGGACGCCCTTGGATCCATGAGAATGGTGTTGTCCCTTCAACTCTACATCAATGCATCAAGTTGTTGGCGACGACGGCATGATACATCGAGTCTTTGCGGACAGAAAACCCTTCAAAGGTAAAGAAATCCACTTCGCAGACTCACAATGTATGAAGGTGAAAAAGAAGAAGAGGAGAAGCATACAGCATCCTTTGCCGAAAATCTCCAGAAAGATAAAGGCAAAGCTCCTCAACAATCACCGGAAGAAAACAAACCATCCGGTAAATCTGAAGAGAGCATGCAAACTCCCTTCATCATCTCCCTCAAATCTTCAAAGCCTTTGGTCATCACAACTAAAGTGAAGAAGGCAAAACAAAAGCCTGGGGGCATTTGTTGTCTCTTTCGTGTCTATCATGCAAGACACGGACTCGGATTCAGAGCCAGAAGACGACACATCGTCAAGCCAAGCTGACACTCAGCAAGTTCGGCCTGCTCTTACTCCAATGGAGACAACTTCTGACATAGAAGATCCTACGTCAGCTTCCTTCGTTGTTCCAGCAACTTCAACAAAGGAAAAGCCGATCTTCTTTCATAGATCGGATGCTTCTTCATCAAACTCCATGCTTGAACCTTTCCAAAATAAAGGTACGCCTCAACTATCCTTATACAGTTCTGTGGCACAAGCTATTATGAAGAAAATGGGCTATGACGCTCAAAACCCAGTCGGTTTAGGAGAAGGACGCGGTATTCTCACGCCATTGGGGCCCGTCTTGACCAAAAGCCAGCTGGAAGATTGGAGACTCTACGGTTATGTAGAAAAGTCTTCACATGGGTTAGGGTATGATCCTGACACTCCCTTGAGAGAGTTGACACAAAGGCTTAAAAGTCAATATACAGACTAAGCCTCAACATCTCAAATCCATGAAGACATCGATCTCCCTGGATATCTCTTTGATGAGTCACCTGACAAAGATCCAGGAAGCTCATCCAATTGGCACGATTTCTCCGAAAATGAAGAGGAGTTGTCCGATGGCACAGACGTGTGGACTTCTGACCCAGAAGAACCCTCATCTCCAAAAGAAGTAGCCTACTTCGACTCAGTTTCAACAGGCGATTGGGATCATCTCATAGCAAGCCTTGGGAAAATTACCGATCAAGAAGACCCGTGGAAAGGAACAAAACCTTGGTCTGGAAATGCCCTTGAAACCCCAGAAGGTTTCGTTGAGCTGGAAGCCTCCGAAAATATTGTGGAGGAACCACCTTCGAACCTTCCAATAGAAGATCCTGTTCAAAAGATAGACTTGGGAACACCAGATAACCCACGTCCTGTATTCATAAGCAAGAATATAAAGGATGATGAGTTACCCGAGTATATCGCTTTTCTTCGTGAGTTCGTTGATTGCTTTGCATGGTCTTATGCTGAAATGCCAGGCTTAGACCCCAAAATAGCAGTTCACAAACTCAATCTTCAAGAAGACATCAAGCCTGTCAAGCAAGGCCAAAGAAGATTCCGTCCAGATGTGATGGATAAAATTGAACAAGAAGTTCAAAAACTCAAAAGCGTCGGCTTCATCCGTGAGGAACAACATCCTGAATGGTTGGCCAACATTGTCCCCGTGACAAAGAAAAATGGGCAGATCAGGGTCTGTATTGACTGTAGAGACCTGAATGGCGCATGCCCAAAAGATGAACTTCCGCTCCCCATACCAGAGGTAATGATTGATAATACCTGTGGATTCGAGCGAATGACATTCATGGATGGTTTCTCTGGCTACAATCAGATAAAGATGCATCCTGAGGATGAAAAACATACATCCTTTCGAACCCCATTTGGCGTGTATTGTTACACTGTCATGCCATTTGGTTTGAAGAATGCTGGTGCCACATATCAGAGGGCTATGATGAAAATATTCCAAGATATGCAGCACAAGACGGTTGAATGTTACGTGATGACCTCGCCGTCAAAAGCAAAAGAAAGAAGATCATCTCGAAAACCTTCGAGAAGTCTTCCTCCGGCTTCGCAAACACAAACTGCGAATGAATCCATTGAAATGCTTCTTCGGCGTCTCGTCGAGTAAGTTCCTCGGATTCTTAGTTCGGAAAACTGGAATAGAGCTTGACCCCATAAAAGTCAAAGCCATTCTAGAAATGCCCTCTCCAAGAACCTTGAGAGAACTCAAAGGGCTTCAAGGGAGATTGGCCTACATCAGACGGTTCATCTCCAATCTTTCGGGGAAATGCCGTCCATTCTCCCGGTTAATGAAAAAAGGTGTAAACTTTGTCTGGGATGCTGACTGTGAAGCTGCTTTCCAAGACATCAAGTCATACCTGACAAAACCTCCAGTGTTAGCTGCTCCTACCACTGGAAAACCATTCATCTTGTACACAAGTGCCCTTGATCACTCTTTGGGAGCTCTACTTGCGCAAGAAAATGATCAAAGAAAAGAAGCTGCTCTATATTACCTCAGCCGCATGCTAGTAGGTGCAGAGCATCGCTACTCTCCAGTCGAAAAAGAATGTCTTGCAGTGATGTTCGCCGTGCAAAAGCTGCGTCACTACTTGCTTTCCAACACAGTCTACCTGGTCTCGAGGGTCAACCTCTTGAAGGTCCTTGTCACAAAGGCAGGTTCTCTCAATGCTCGACTGGCAAAATGGTCCATCCTTCTGTCACAATTTGATATTAGGTATGTACCACAAAAAGCAATCAAAGGGCAAGCTCTAGCGGACTTCCTCGCAGAGCATCCATTGCCTAAAGATTCTCCACTCAGAGATGATCTCCCAGACTGAACCAGTCTACAATGTGGAGACTTTCTCACGAAGTGCCTCCTGGGACATGTACTTTGACGGTGCAACTAGGACAAATGAAAAAAGACAGCTGATCTCGGGAGTTGGCATCCTCTTTGTTAGCCCCGACAAATACATGATTCCACACGCTTTCTCGCTACTGGAACCATGCACAAACAATGCAGCTGAATATCAAGCTCTGATCTTAGGATTAGAACTCGCCATCGAATCCGGTATCACCATGCTGGAAGTCTTTGGAGACTCTCAACTGATCGTCAACCAGATGAATCAGAAATTTGAAGTCAGGAAGCCATATTTGCTGCCCTACTACAATAAGGCACAATCACTTCTGCAAAAGTTTGACATCTGTCACATCACCCACATTCGTAGAGGTGAAAACATACGTGCAGATGCCCTAGCCGGACTTGCCGCATCCATGGCAATCCAGGAAGGGGAAAACATGCAAGTCACAGTGTGCGAAAGGAGAATCCTTCCTCCTCTTAACACACACCAAGCAGTTGCTGAATGCCACCAAGTGGTCGAAGTCAGATTTCAATCCTTCAAACTTCAATTGGCGACTGGAGGGATCCGTTCATTGATTACATTATGTTCGGAATCCTACCGGAAGATCCAAAAGAACGGGTAAGCATCCAAAGGCGAACCCCAAGCTTCCATTTGGATATTCCTTCAAAAATCCTTTACAGGAAATCCTTCAACGGAGTACTTCTACGCTGCTTGTCACAACAAGAGGCTGAAGAAACACTCAAAGAAGTTCATGCTGGTCTTTGTGGAGCTCATCAGGCTGGACCTAAGCTCTATGATCAGATAAAAAGGTTAGGATATTACTGGCCTACCATGGTAGCTGACGCAATGCAATTTGCCAAGCGCTGCCAACAATGCCAAGTTCATGGAGATTACATTCACATGCCTCCAGAATGGCTACATCCTACAGCGATCTCATGGCCTTTCGAATCCTGGGGTATGGACATCATAGGTCCTATTTCTCCTCCTTCAAGCAAAGGTCATCGCTTCATCTTCGCCGCTACGGATTACTTCTCCAAGTGGTCAGAAGCATTTGCGTTTAACGAAATGAAGACCTCATCAGTCCTTCAGTTCCTGCGCACCAACATCATTTGTCGTTTCGGCATACCCAAAAGATTCGTCCATGATAACGGACCACAGTTCCGGGATCATCGATTCTACAGGTTCTGCGACAAATACAAAATTCAAAGCTGTCCTTCGACTCCATACAATCCGGCAGCAAACGGGTTAGCAGAAGCTTTCAACAAGACACTCTGCAAAATCCTCAAAAAAATGGTCTCTAATCACAAAAGAGACTGGAGCGACAAAATGTCTGAAGCTTTGTGGGCCTATCGAACCACCGTTCGAGGACCAACCCATAGCACACCATTCTCCTTGGTCTATGGATGCGAAGCTTTCGTGCCCTTGGAAGTACAAATTCCTTCCTTGAGGGTATCCTTGCAAAATGACATGACTCAAGAAAGCAATGTCAAATTGCGACTCCATGAGCTGGACAATCTCGATGAGAGACGGCTCGAAGCTCAACAAAGCATTGAACTTTACCAAGCACGTATGGCAGGATCTTTCGATAAAAAGGTCAGACAACGCGCCTACAAAAAGAATGACTTGGTTCTTGCGGTAAAAAGACCAATGGTCTTCGCTCACAAGTCCAAAGGCAAATTCGAGCCAAAATGGGAGGGACCCTACGTCATCGACAAAGTTTTCTCCAATGGCGCATACGCACTCCTAAACATGGAAGGTGACAGATGTATGCTGCCCATCAATGGCAAGTTCTTAAAGTGGTACTACCCTTGAAGACTTACCCAACTGGGTAAGAGCAATGCCTGTACGGCCAAAACCGGTTTCCAGGTACACGCTCGCTAAACCCACCCTTTTTTAGAATTTTCATATCAAATGTTGAAATTTCTAGAAATCTAAAACAATGTTTACTTTCATCGTTTCATTGTTCAACAAAAATCCAAGTTTAGGAACCTTTCCCTAACTTGACCAAAATTTTCAACCCTTGAACCCAAAATTCATGGTTTGAAACAAAATCCGGATTCAGGGATTTCCACCCTAGTCCACCCTGCCTTTTACCGCCAAAAAGGTTTTAGGTCAAAACTTATGACCCTCGTGTCTTTAAACAAAAAAAATGGTTTTTCAAAAACTGCGAGGAAGCGACACTTAGTCGATACTCGCACAAATCGGAAGCAAGCGAACCACGTTCGACACTTCCAAAATCGCAGGGAAGCGACATTTCGTCGATACTTGCAAAATCCAAAACCGTGGAAACGCAACATTTCAGTTGATATCCACAACCCAAATTTCAAAGGTTCGAAAAAAAACCTAAAAAACCGTGGAAACGCAACATTTCAGTTGATATCCACAACCCAAATTTCAAAGGTTCGAAAAAACCTAAAAAACTGTGGAGACGCAACATTTCAGTTGATATCCATGACCCAAAGGTTCGAGAAAACCACAAATTTCAAAAATCGTGGGGAAACGACATCAAGTCAGTACCCGCAAAACCAAAATTTTTGAAAAGCAAGGATGCGACATTCCATCGATACTTGCACCCAAATCCGCGAGGATGCGACATTCCATCGATACTCGCAACCGAATGAGCAAGGATGCGACATTCCATCGATACTTGCAAGAACATTCAGCAGGGAGGCGACTTTTAGTCGATACTTGCATTTTTTGAAAACCAAACCGGCTATAAATGCCATCAAAACAGGCTATAAATGCCACAAACCGGCTATCAATGCCACCAAAAACAAACCGGCTATCAATGCCACACAAACAAAAAACTTGGATTTCAAAAAAAAAAAAAAATGGCTATCAATGCCACCAAAAACAGGCTATAGATGCCACAAAACAAACCGGCTATTAATGCCACCAAAATTGGCTATAGATGCCACACACAAAAAAAAAAAAAAACTCGGCTATCAATGCCACAAGAAAAGCTGGCTCTCATGCCAAAATTGGCTTCCATGCCACAAACAAAAACCTGGCTTTCATGCCAAAACAATCATTTGACAAAAGATTTTCACAAAATGACAACCTTTTGATCAAATCCCATTTAGCAATTACTTTTATTACAAAAAGATTAAAGTGAGCGTAGGGATAACAAAAAAAAAAGAGTGTTCATAAGACTACATAACAAAAAAAGAAAAGAGTACCAAAAAAATACATGTGGTACCAAAAAAAAGAGTGTTTACAAAGCACTACAAAAAATAAGTACCAAAAAAAAAAAATACAAGTGGTACCAAAAAAAGAAAAAAGAGAAGAATGGTTTCTGTATACAGGAGCTCAATCAAAAATGGTCTCCAGCCAAGAGTTCAGCTCCCCAAGCAGGCTTTTAGCCTCAGCCGTCAAAGATTCCAAGGCACGCTTCTTCAGGAACTTGCCATGAGATGCTGGAGTGGGCTGTACCCCTTCTCTCACACCAGGAAGCTTACCTCGAGCAGCTTGCCATTGTTCATCCTCATCAGACTTCCTTTTGAGAACCCGTTCGGCCTCTGCAACCTGGTGAATCAGGGCACTCTCCCTGTCGCGAGCTTCTATTATGGCAGTCCACTTGGCAGCGACTTGTGCCTGCAGATGCTCAAGACGTTTCTTGGCCTCATCGACCTCCCTATCAAGGATGTTAAGGTCATGTGTCAGCCCGATGATGGTTAGCTCTTCTCTATTCCTCTTTCGGACTGCCACCTTCCTGCTTTCTGTAGCCTCATCCAGGTCAGACTTAGCCTTATCAGCAGGGTCCAGGAACATCTCCTTGAAGAACTGGTCATCAGCCAAACTCACGGTTTCAAACCACTTGTCACCCAGTGCAATGATCCTATCAACGATCGCCCTGGCACCTGTGACATCCAGACCAGCCTCTTCAGCATCACTGAGAATCTCCTGCACATGCTGGATCATGCCAAATCCGACTTCCAAGTGCCCAGAAAAGAGAGTCTCAATCCAAGAGCTCACGACTCGCACCACCACCTTCTTCGCAAAAAGAAGAGATGGCCCAGCTAAGGATTCGCCCAACTCCGTTGGTCGGCTACTCATGTCATCATCTGTTGAAAGAGTAACAAAAGAACTCTTTCCAGCTGAAGCTGCTCCTGCTCGGGAAGGAATCTCAGCGCGAGGAATCTCCTCAATATTGTCAGAGCTGGTCCCAGGAATCTCTACCTCTGGATCAACCTCTGGCATCTCTTGCTCTGGAAGCGACGGATCCTCCTCTGCCACTTCAAAACCTGCAAAGGAAACACAAAAAGGTATGAATATGACCCTGTTTGAAAATCATTATCAGAGTTATAACTACAAAATACCTTCTTCGACGACTGGCGGGACACTTTCCTCCTCCATGAACTCATCGAAAGCATCATCAACATTTGCGTCCATCGATGGTTCAAAGTCATCAGAACCCTGTGGCAAGTCAGCTGGCAACAAAAAAATGTGTTAGCAAGCCGAGTCACAAACAAAAAAAAAAGGGATCGAAAGAAGTCATACCAATTGGAGATTCTGGATTTACTCCAGAGTCCCTCGGTTCTTCTTCAGGTGCCTCAACAGGATCCATCACCACCTCATCGGTTGGAACCTCAGGCATCACCAAGTCTTCCTCTGCTAAAAAAAAAAAAAAAAAAAAAAAGAAGAAAAGCAGAAACAAGAAGCAAATCATAACATGGAAAAATCCCATGAAAAGAAATGGAAAGAGAAAAAGGAAGAATCATACCTTCACCGACGGTCTCTTCTTCTCGGCTTCTCTTCTCTGGAGGCTCGTCAGCATCCACTGGCACATCCTCATTGATAGTAAGAGGAACTTCCAAGTTAGGAGAGTCCTCATGCTGCTCCTTGCTGCTATGATGACTCCTCCTCCTCTTACCTCTGCGGGCTCGCTTCTTAGAAGAACCTACCCCGCTGTCAGAGTCAGGTTTCCCACTTGACTCATCACTGGATGGTCTGCTCTTGCCAGTAGACTCCACGGAAGCTTGCCTCTGTGCCGCCTGCATCCAAGCGCCAAGTTCGGCTTCCTCCTGTTCTAGCTGCTCCAAAGCCTCGTCAGGTATTTCTCGAACAGCTTCAGAACCGATGACGCCCTGGTCACCGAGAAAGCCTATCTTGTGCTTCTCTCCGGAAAGGAAGGCCCAAACTTCCTCTCGCCGGATGCCATCCGACTTTCCAAGGCCCTTTCCAGATGCCAGCTTCACATCAAGCTCCTTCCTGGAAAGTCCCCGATATGCCGAGAAGCTCTCCGCGAACCACTTCGCAAAGCCGGCAGTACGGGAAGTCAGCAACACAGGATAAGAAATCATGGCTGTAGTGTCTTCAGCACTATAGAAAGCCCATGCATTTCTCCCGTCCTGTAAGCCTCCAAAGCGCTTCACCATACTTGAAGGCGCTCCAACAACGCCTTGAGAAAAGCCAAGTTGCAAAGCAAAGCGAGAAGGTACATACGGCTGGATATCGACGAAAAGATGTCTGCGGTACACCATCGTGCCGACACGTATGCTGAAAAGCCACTCTCTCTCTGCATTTGTCAAAGAATAATGCCTTCCCGACCCCGCCCTGGTAGAGTCTCGGGAGGCACCAAAATCAAAAGCCTTCTTCCGCAACTCCGGAGAAAGCTTTACTGAAGATTGCCCCATCTCGACGTCCCTGAACCGTCGGATCCTCATGCGGGCGAACAAAAGTGATTCGGACACGGCTTTGCCCTTAGCCAGTCGAATCATCAGAGGATCATCATCCTGTGCAGCACCCAGCCGATGGAAGCCGGGACAGTGGTATACATACCACGAATAAAAGATATGGGCTGAAAATACCCTATTCATAGGAAGCCCAAGCCGAACCAGAAAAGCAGCAGCCTGTAGTTCGGTACACAGGTAGGAGTAAAGAGCTGGCACCAAAGCAAGCTGCTCTCCAAACGCCATCTGACAAGCCGGGAAAATACAATGCGGCCTGATGTGCGTTCCATCTCCTCCAGCAAATACAGCCTCACCAAGCCAATAAGTGAGGTAAACAGCGAGATCTCTCCGCAGTGCAATGTCAGGACATATGGCGTTTGTGCTTGCACAGAAATCTCTCAACTCTTCTTACATGGCCAAGATCTTCTTTGAACTTGGATCCTGAGCTCCAGCTTCCTGGGTCATGCTATCAGAAGGCTCCCTACTATCAAAGAAGTTGGGGAATGAAGAGCAAAAACTCTTCCAACTGCTGGATCTAACTTTCGAACCCCCCTTCTCCTTCAAAAAATCATAGAAGGCGACGAGCTGAAAGTATAGAAGCCTGAACTCCTCAGACTGCCCCTCGAGGACGCTGTCAATCGGCATAAACTCCTCATAGAGTTTGCCGAGGATGGGCAATCCGGTAATGGCGCTCAACTCCTTCAAAGAAAAACCAATCTCACCATTCGTCACAACGAAGGTATTGGTTTGAGGGAGGAACGACTCCAGCATAGCCATGAAGGCCTCGTCGGAAAAGATCACGGTCTCCCCAAAAGCGCGGACCGCATCAAAAATCCCGGCTTCCTTCAAAACGGCGCCACCAATCAGCAGGACGCGATCAGTCCACGACTTCCACTCGGAGTCAGCATTGAAACGACCTCGAAGTCGAAAAGGCTTGATCCAATTGCTGCCGTCACCACTGAAAATACCAAGGCCCACCGGTCTCAAATCGACCGACGGATAATCAGAGCCCTGGTAGCCGCTGGATGGCATCAACAAGTCCATGTCAACAGGCGACCTCTCCGTATATCCAGGAGAACCGCCGACAAAAACCCCGGTCTTGATTACATTTGTCCTTCTCACCCAACTTCTCTTAGGGCACGTGGGGGCAAGGCTCAGAATCGAGACGGTGCGATCAAACATCGACCGGGTAGTAACAGTCTTCTTCTCACCATCTGCTGTGAAGGAAAACTGAAAAGATCTCCTCTGGTATGTCATGTCATCAGGGACTGCATCACCAAAGAAGAAGGTAGGCTTGGGCAAAACGCTCTGATCTTCCATCACCCATGGACGACTGCTTACCATGATCTTATAGAATTCCTCTCCCTTGAGAGCAATCAGTCGCTGCCTCATCTCATCTCTGTTGAGGGAGTCGCACTCTTCCAGATTTCTCTCAACATACTGGACCTTCTCAAAAGCGTGCTGAACGGCCGGATTAGAAGATCTAGAAGATCGACGAGTTACGCTTGTAGCAGGCTCTTTACCCTTGTTCGCTCTGGAGGAACCACCTGAAAAGGATGGAAAAGAAAAAGATCAAACATCAAAATGACAGAATCTCGCTAAAAAAAATCTGGCGAAATTTTGACATGATGACGGGGCAATTCCGAAGAAAAGGAACTATCCCGAAAGAAATAGAAAGCTTGAAGATGGGCTCAACATCGCTGCGAGCTCCGAAACTCCAAACTTTTGAAACCTAAAAGTCTCCGCAAAATCAGGAAGGGCTCAACATCACTGCGAGCTCCAAGTTCCCAAATTTGCAAACACTTTCAGGTATGCAATCACATCATGCTACAAGTTTAATTTACAAATTAAAGGCATGCATGAACATCTAGATTTGCGAAAAAAAAAATGCATTATCATGATGAGCAAACAAAAAAAAAAAGAAAAGAAAAGAAACTTTCTCAAAAAAAAAAGGGGAAAGAAAACAAAAAAAAAGGAAAGAAAAAGAAACTTTCTCTAAAAAAAAAAAAAGGGGAGGAGAAAGAAAACAAAAAAGAAACGAAACTCTCTCAAAAAAAAGGGAGGGAGGGAAAAAAAAAAAAAAGAAGGGCTGGCCCACAGGCCACGTGGCCGTACGGCCAGATCCGTACGGATCTGTCCGTACGGCCCACACAACAAAAAAAAAACAAACATGAAAAAAAAAAGAAAGAAAAGAAAAAAAAAACACGTGAAAAAAAAAGGGGGAAACACGTGGAAAAGAAAAAAAAGAAAAAAAAGAAGAAGAAAAGAAAAAGAAAGAAACAAAAAAAAAGAGAAGAACTTTTTTTTCCTACAATGGAGTTTTCTTGAAAAAGAAGAACTTACTTGAAGCCATTGATGAAGAAGAAGAAGAAAACTCTTGAAGATCTTGAAGAAGAAAAACTCTTGGTCTTGAAGCCCTCTTGAGATTATTGCAAAAGAAAGTAATAAGAGCAAGAGATCCAACCTTCTCCTTGCTTTTATAGAGGAGAGCAAACCAAAGAAGGAAAGAAGAAAGAGGTAAGTGTTACTAATTAGTAACCTTACCAAAAGAAAGAGATTAGAAAGATTCTTTCCCAAAAGAAAGATATCTTGAGAGATTTTCTCCTAAAATCAATCTATGACGGATTCTTTCCCAAAAGAAAGATATCTTGAGATATCCTATCCCAAAATAAAGGGATCTTGAGAGATTTTCTCCTAAAATCAATCTATGACGGATTCTTTCCCAAAAGAAAGATATCTTGAGATATTCTATCCCAAAATAAAGGGATCATGAGAGATTCTCTCCAAGTAAAGATATTCTTAGATATTCTCTATCCAAATGAGATATTTTGGATATTCTTTACAAAAATGACACCATATGAGATCTAAGCCATTTCAAAAGCTTAAGGTCCCATGGGTTAGCCCATATGAGCCAGGTTTGACCACCTAGGCACTAAAAAAAAAAAAAAAAAAAAAAAGAAAAATTTTGGGCTTTTAGTCAAAGAGAAATCCCTCTTACCAAGAGCATACAAAAATGGTTCCATGCCTCTTTTGAATTGATTGGACCATACAAAAGAAAATTCCAAGCCCCATGAGCTTCCAAAAATCAAGCCATCCAGCCTCATCTACCAAATTGAGCCAAAATCTTGAAATTGACATTCCACAAAAATCAAACCAAATCCTGGTCCCCTAACCTGCCACATACAGCCTGTTAGGTCACAAGACCAAAACCAAAAACCAAAACCTGATCCCCTAACTTGCCACATACAGCCTGTTAGGTCACAAGATCAAAACCAAAATTGATCCCCCAACATTCCACATACAACTTGTTGGGTCACACGATCAAAACCAAACCCGACCCCCTAACCTGCCATATATAGCCTGTTAGGTCACAAGGTCAAAACCCAAAATCCGCATCCCTGATGTCATCTTCAAAACTTTGCCTTGAGATGGTACGTGATCCCTTCACCACCATAAAATTCCCCTGGAAGCTCAAAAGGCTACAAATACCAAAAAGAAAGACTGCTCAAAGACTCTTGGTCAAGTCACAGGCTCTCCTTCAAAAATCTCTTCGAGGCACATCGACTACAAAAGTTAAGCAACTCGCCGCTGTACCTCGAGGGGGCATTTGTTGACACAAAAAAATGTCACTTTGCCTTTCCAAGATCCAAAGAGCTACATGAAGTCGCAACCTGCCATAAATAGGCAATGCTGCTTCCAAAAATCAAATCTTGTCAGAATCAAAAGAGGAGTACACAAGAAGTTTCAAGCCATTTCAAGATCATTTGGCCTAACTTCGCTTCTCCGACAGCCAAATCAAGCCTCTCGGCGGTAAAGCTCTCCGGGACCATGGTTTCCAAGACAGAACCTATGGATCATCTTAAAATGACTCCAATAGGTTCCCTGTCAAATTTCAAGTCAATCGGACATCGGTTGACCACACATCAAACCGCGACATCTTCATCGCGACAAAAAGCAAGTCTGCAGGTGATAGGACCCCAAACGGCTTCGAAACTCAAACAAAAGCCTATGGTTGGTCTTATTTATTGTTCAGGAGACTTGACACCAAATTTCAGGTCATTCCGACATCGTTTGACCCAGTTTCAGCTTCTGACGGAAAATCGGCAGCTCTGCGCGACAAAGTCTTCGGCTTTCTCAGGAAATTGGAAACTTTGCAAAATAAAATGCAAGGATTCTCATCAGGCTTCCTACAAAGAAATCAGGCCAATAAATGGTCAAAATGTCAAGGAAAAGTACAGAAGAAAAAAGAATCAGAAAAAGCAAAAACGGACGCAAAACGGGACCAGAAAGGGGGAAAACCCCCCAGGGTCGCAGACCCCTGCGACCCTGGGCCAGGGTCGCCGGCGACCATGGACCCCGGGGTCGCCGGGAAAGCCCCGGAAACCCCGGTTTTCGCCGTTTTTTTCGCGATTCGAGGAGCCCAGCCTCTGGTACTTTCCAAAATTCATGCTTTTGAGACACCAAGTCCTCTGACATCCGTCCAAAACACGGGTAAATCATCAAGAGTATCGAAGACAGTATTGATCGCCACCCGGTCAACCAAAAAAAGTGTGCTTTCCACCCGACCGATCGAGAAATCGACAGGACAGATGGCACCGACCTGCTGTTGGCAACAAACACCTGAAATTACATGGTCATCTGATGTCGATCTACATGAAGATCCATCGATGATCATCGACAGAAGAATTCCAAAAGACGTGGCACGGCCCGCGACTCTTCAGCTGCTCGGCGACCACTTAATGCGATTAATTGACTAGCTTTATTACAGTCATTAATCCATTTCTTTGGACGGCCCAATCAGAAGCAAGCATTTGGGAGTTACAAGTCAAGAGATTCATGGCATTTAACCCATGAAACTCCTCCCATCATGGCGATTAAAGGCGATTAAATGCCCTCAATCTCCTCCGGCCAATCAGAAGCCAAGAAAAAGGAGTTACAAAATAAACAATTCAATTTTGTAACTCCTCCCATTATGTGGCTTAATGACATTAAAAGCCCATAAGCTCTCCTAAATGGCTACCAAGAGCCTATAAATAGGAGAGCACTCCAAAGGAATCCAGATCATCGGAAAAACACACAACAAACATCAGACAGCAGTCAGAAATCCAGAGAAAAGAAAAAGAGAGAAAACTCTGCGGAAGTTCTACACCGGCCACCGCAACAAGGTGACAAAAGTCCCTTGGGGGGTACCCCCCCCCCCAAGGTCCTTGCCTTCTCCTCCTGCCTCCAATGGCTTAGATGTGGCTTTTCAGCCCGTCTACTCGGTTTTTTATTGGACATAGGACCTTCCTTTGGTCTTTGTCTTCTAAAAACCCGAGGTTATAGCCAAGCCAAGCGAATCAAATAGCATCCTCTGTTCTCATCTGCATGGATGATGGCGAAGCCCACATATGGCTTGCGACCGTCAATCTAAACGAGTCCCCCATAATCTCCTGAGAAGTTAGATCCTCCTTTTCTTGCTTTTCATTGTAGTTTGTATTTTTTCAAAAGAGACAAAAATCACAACTCTTGTCTTTCATTATTGATAAGAATTGTAAATCGGCTATGAACGCCAAAATCGGCTATAAACGCCAAAATCGGCTATAAATGCCAAAAAATCGCCTTTTACGGCAAATCAAGAAAATGTCTCTTTTCTTAAATATATGTGCAATGGAAAACTTGAAAGAAGTTGATTTCCTTTTTACTTGCGAAGGTTGATCTCCGGATCACCACTTGCAATTCCAAGTAAAAATAGAAAATCTGGCACACCCACAAAAAAAGAAATGTTGATGCACGCCCCTGCCCCCCGGTTACGAAAGGGTCGGAACCAAACGGACTCCCACGTCCGCCGACCTCGGTAGGAACCCGAGCATCCGGGGCGCGGTCCATCAAACGTAAAGGTCAAAAAGTATAAACCCTAGTGATAAATAATCAAGTGGGAGAGGGGTTTTAGGAAAGACCCCACGGCCTTCCATTTTTGGTTCATGTTATCTCATTAAAGTGTTAGTAGGAGTGGCCATCCCTTCGGTGGAGTTCTTTACTAAAGACCTCTTTGATGGGTTAATGGGTGAACTAACGTGAATATTCGTAATGAGGTGTTAGTAGGAGCGGCTATCCCTTCGGTGGAGTTCTTTACTAAAGATCACTTCTATAGAATGTCAATGAAGTGTTGGTGGGAGCGGCCATCCCTTCGGTGGAGCTCTTTACTAAAGGTCACTTCTAGAAAGGATAAAAGTCTCTTCCCTTCGGAGGACTTAATCATAGACATTCTGGGAAATTTCATAAGAGATGGTTATACACTTGACATAAGACGGTAATGACCTCTCCTTAGGAGTTAAAGGGTTATTTGTCATATGAGGCCAAACCAATCAGTGATTGGACTACCACTGGATATGTGTCCAGATAGTGATAATCCAAATAAGTCTGCCTTAATTCAACGTGACTGTAGGCTCGGCCATCCCTTCGATGGAGGGTCTATGAGGAGGTTGAAACACTGATACATTATGATTGGGGTTGAATAATGTAAAAAGTTTTTGTGCTTTGTTTTTCCTTTTGTAACAAGCACCATATGCATATTACATATATACTGCATGTCTAATTATAATCCATTTTATATCCAGAAAGAGATGGGTAAAGACTCTTTTAGTCCGTTGATGTGCATTCTTCGTGAGAATAAACTGACTGGCCCTAACTACGTAGATTGGAAGAGAAATCTTGACATAGTACTCACTGCTGAGGAGTACAAGTATGTCTTGTTGGAAAACTGTACCGATATTGATGCTAATTCTACTGACGAGAGGCTGAGAGGAAATGGAAGAAAGCGAATAGCATGGCTAAATGCTACATGCTCGCTTCCATGTCCAACGTGTTGCAAACACAGCACGAGCATATGGACACAGCCTATGAAATCATGATGTCCTTGTCTGAGATGTTCGCAGACAAGAGCAGGCCAGCTAGGCAAGCTGCTATGAGGACTATCATGAATGCTAGGATGGCTGAGGGAACACCCGTTAGAGAGCATATGCTCAAGCTGATGGATTGTTTCAATGAAGCTGAGATTCTAGGGGCTGAGATTGATGCAGAGAGTCAAACTGACATGATTCTCGAAACTCTGCCGGATTCTTTCAATCAGTTCAAGCTCAATTTCAATATGAGCAAGATGGACATGACTCTACCTGAGTTAATGAAAGAACTCCAGGCGGCAGAGGCTATCATGAAGCCCAAAGCCCAAGCTCATTTTTTCCAGTCTTCCTCTAAACTAAACCCGAAAGGGAAAAAGTTCAAGAAGAAGCATAATAAGGGAAAAGGGCAGAAAAAGGACAATGCTGGTAATAAGAAGGACAAGGGTACAGATGGAAAGCCCAAAGGGAAATGCTTCAAGTGTGGCCTCAAAGGTCATTGGAAGAAAGATTGTCCCAAGTTCCTGGCCTCAGTTAAGAAAGGTACATCTTTTTCATACTGCATTGAAACTTGTCTAGTGGTTGATTCTACTGACTCATGGATAGTAGACTCAGGAGCCACTAATCATATCTGTAATTCATTGCAGGGGTTTTAGATAATGCAGAGAATTGAGAAAGGAGAGTTTGCCTTTAGAGTCGGAACTGGAGCTAAAGTTTGGGCAGTTGCAGTAGGAGTTGTTACCTTACATTTTCCATGTGATAGGATATTAGTTTTAAATAATGTTTTCTATGTTCCGGAGATGAGGAAGAATTTAATTTCAGTTTCCAGACGCATTGAATTTAATTATTCAGTTTCTTTCCATTCTGGTATTGATATCAGTAGAGATGGAAATATTATATGTTCCGGTAGAATACATGATAACTTATTTTATATATATCCTATTGCTCCCACACTGCATAATGTACAACAAGAAAACTCAACTTCCCTTAAAAGGAAGGTATCTTCAATCAATGACATATATCTTTGGCACTTACGTTTGGGTCACATTAACCTAAAACGGATTCAGAGGTTGGTAGAAGATGGGCCTTTAAGCTCATTGGATTTCGAACCCTTTCCTCAGTGCGAATCTTGTCTCAAGGGAAAGATGACCAAACGGTCATTCTCTGGAAAGGGACTAAGGTCAAAGGAGTTGTTAGAATTGATTCACACTGATGTGTGTGGTCCTATGAACAAACCGGCTCGAGGAGGGTATGAGTATTACATCACCTTCACCGATGATTACTCTAGATATGGATATGTATACCTCATGCAACGCAAGTCTGAGGCGTTTGATAAGTTCAAACAATTCAAGGCTGAGGCGGAGCTACAACTAGGAAAACATATCAAAGCCCTTCGATCTAATCGAGGTGGCGAGTACCTCCTGGGTGAGTTCAAAGAGTACCTCACACAACATGGGATTGTGTCTCAGTTGTCTGCACCGGGTACACCACAGCAAAATGGTGTAGCGGAGAGAAGAAACCGTACCCTTCTTGATATGGTAAGGTCCATGATGAGTCATGCAACCCTACCGATATCTTTTTGGGGATATGCACTAGAAGCAGCAGCATACATTTTAAATCTGGTACCTTCTAAATCAGTACCTAGGACACCCCAAGAAATGTGGACAAGTCGAAAACCTAGTTTAAGACATATCCACATTTGGGGTTGTCCGGCCTATGTACTGAATGATAAAGCTACCAAGCTAGAACCCATATCGGAAATGTGCTACTTCATTGGGTATCCTAAGGGAACGAGAGGTGGCATCTTTTATCATCCAAAGGAGCAAAAGGTGCTCATCAGCACTCATGCTAGGTACTTGGAGGATGATTGTTTGATGCACCAAGAACTTAGTTGTAAAGAAACCCTTGAGGAGATTCATCCGGGATCTCCTATAACATCTGTACCAGATCCTGAGACAGTAGATGAACAAGATATTCCTTTAAACACTCCAGAGCCTCGTCATAGTGAGAGAATTTCTAGACAGCCAGAAAGATATCTAGGAGTGTCTTTTAAGACAGACTCTGAAGATCTGGTTGAGGATCCTACTAGTTATGATGAAGCAGTAACGGATATAGATGCTGACATGTGGCAGCAAGCGATGAAATCTGAAATGGATTCTTTGTATTCCAATCAAGTCTGGGAACTTATAGATGCACCTGAAGGGATTAAACCCATAGGGTGCAAGTGGATCTACAAGAGAAAGAGAGGAGTGGATGGGAAGGTGGAAACCTTCAAAGCAAGACTGGTGGCGAAAGGATATACTCAGAAAGAGGGTATCGATTATGAGGAAACCTTTTCACCAGTGGCTATGCTTAAGTCCATAAGGATTCTATTGGCCATCGCATGTCATTATGACTACGAGATATGGCAGATGGATGTCAAGACAGCTTTTCTTAATGGAAGTCTTGACGAATGCATCTATATGATGCAACCAGAGGGCTTCATTGCTAGTGGCCAAGATAACATGGTTTGTAAACTTAAGAAGTCCATTTATGGACTTAAGCAAGCATCTAGAGCATGGAACATCAAGTTTAATCAGGCAGTCAAATCTTTTGGGTTTGATCAAAACATTGATGAACCGTGTGTGTATAAGAAAGGAAATGGGAAGGCAGTTGCATTTTTGGTTCTATATGTAGATGACATATTACTCATAGGAAATGATGTAGGTTTATTGTCATCCACAAAGGTTTGGTTATCCTCTCAATTTCAGATGAAGGATTTGGGTGAGGCCAGCTATATCTTAGGGATCAAGCTTTTGCGTGATCGCAAGAATAAAATGTTAGCCCTATCCTAATCTTCATATATTGAGAAGATATTGGTCAAGTTTAACATACATGACTCCAAGAAGGGCCTCCTACCTTCTAGACATGGAGTACCACTGTCCCAAGATCAATGTCCAAAGACATCTGAAGAGATAGAGAGCATGAGGAGAGTTCCATATGCATCCGCTGTTGGAAGCCTCATGTATGCTATGTTATGTACTAGACCAGATATTTGCTTTGCCGTTGGCATGGTTAGCAGATATCAGTCAAACCCTGGACCTATGCATTGGACAGCAGTTAAGCATATATTCAAGTATCTTCGGAGAACGAAAGATTATATCCTAACCTTTCGAGCAGATGATCTAACGCCATTGGCGTATACAGACTCTGATTTCCAATCTGATAGTGACGCCAGAAAGTCTACCTCAGGGTACATCTTTACTTTGTCAGGAGGGGCTATATCATGGAGAAGTGTCAAGCAATCCTGTATAGCTGATTCTACCATGGAAGCTGAGTATGTGGCGGCATCAGAAGCTGCGAAGGAAGCGGTATGGTTCAGAAAATTCCTGTTGGAATTGGGAGTTGTTCCTGCAGTGCATAAACCGATTGTCATGTACGACGATAACACTGGTGCTGTAGCACAGTGCAAAGAGCCCAGGAATCATAAGAAAGGAAAGTACATTCAGAGAAAGTACCACTTGATCCGAGAATTCATTCAGGATGGAGAGATAGTGGTGGAGCATATTGCTTAAGCAAATAACTTAGCTGACCCATTCACTAAGACTCTTACTGAGAAAGTCTTCACTTCTCATGTTGAGTCTATGGGTGTTAGGTTAGGAAGTAGTGATCTTTAGTGCAAGTGGGAGTTTGTTGGGATTGGTGTATGCCCTAAAGCCCACTAGCTGCACTCTCATTCTTTGTTACTGGATATTTACTGGTTATTTAATGGAATGACTCTTTTATGCTTAAACATGTATATATGTATGGTTGTGTAAGGCCCATTGTTTCTAGTAAATGAATTAGGTGTGTAGTGTCTACGCACAGATAGGTCTAATTCATGGACAACTGGAAACATCATATTAGTTCATAACTGAAAGATGGAGCTGGGCACTTCATCTTGGTATAAGTTATAATGAGAGACTCTCCTGTATTCAGGGTGACTTACCTAAGTCAAGGGAGGGCTTTCCCGGATTCATCTCATTAGTGCATATGCAATGCATTGAACAGGACCATGGTAGGTGTGATCTCTAAAATAGTACTATCACAGAAAGAGATCAAGTCACCTCATGCTACTGAGTGACCGGTGCTCTTAATCTTGAGCATTTGTGGATGAACTGACGAAGTCAAGTTCTTGTGCTTTAATTCACTATGGGTGAGATTCTTTTCATGGGTCAACAGCTCTGTGTTTTGGGTACTCGGACTTGATCAGTTGGGACGTGCAGATGCAATATAGAATCTATGCCATCTGATGATGGAATAATCGTCCCCTTAGAATTATCCGATTAATCATCAAAATCTAAGATCTTAGTATATGGATGTTCCATATGGATATTGAACTTGTGGGTCGCTCCCTGGATCAAGAGAATGATATTCGAATGATGATTATGTTTAAGGATATGAAGTTCTAAGGTTTAGATGTAATCGGGAAGGTTGATAGTACATGTGATAACCTGACTCGATTATGGATGTTACATAGAGGGGCATTCAGGTCATTACACTTAGTAGGTCGAAGACAACCGTCATTTTATGACGAGCTTATTATATTATATATTTGTCCTTGGAGTTCAACCATAACTCTTTAGTGGAATGAGTTAAGGTTAAAATGGTCTTTATGTTGCTATGGGTTTAGCATGGACATTTTTGGTCATTTTGAGAGCCAATGGCAAAAATGTCTTTTGCTCCCTTCTCTAGTCACTTTCCAAGATTGGTATGGTTTCCTAAAATGTTTAGATAACATAAGGATGAATTATTTTAGTGGAAAAATAATTTTCAGTTTAAATTCAAATAGGCCTTTGATGGCATACATGAATTTAACTCTAGATAAATTGTATGTGGGCCATGGTGTGCATTAATATGTGGGACGTCCATAATAGGATTTCCATGGGTAAGGTTTCCAATTTTAAGTAGGTCTCTCTACTTGGAAGGTTGGACTCCTCTTTGGATTAGTATTCCTATGAGAAAGTTTCCTATTTGGATTAGGAACTTAAAATTAGTAAGTGTTGTATAACTAGGATTACTAATTGCATGGGAAGTTCCTTTTAGTTTCCTTTTCTAATTAGAGTGTTTCTTAAAGGAAATAAATCTTTCGTTTTAGGACATCTATGAGAATTAGAAGAGATAAACTTTTAGGAAAGGTTTCCTCAAAGTTTCTATAAAAAAAACCAACAAGCCCTTGGACGTCTAACACTTTGAGAGAGCATAAGAAGGTCCCACACGTCCAGCGTTGGAGAGGTTCTCTTCTTGATAGATGAGAGCTTAAGGTCTGAGATTTTTCCTTGGAGAAATAGTTCTTAATTCCTATATTAAGATCCCACCATCTTAGCCAATCAGATTTGGAAGTGAGATAGAGGAGAAGATCAAAGGCAATACTAGTGCAGAAAATTCCAGCAACTTGTTTGCTAATTGCAAGTCTGAGTTCGGGCCTTTGGATCTATTTTTTCAGAGATTTGAAGTCTACAAATCTTCGAGGTATTAGTCTTCTTCATTCTTCTTTATTTATACACTTGTTGGTCATGAATTCATGGAGTTCTCATGCGATCTATATGGCTGATTTATGCTGGCCAAATCAGATTTTTAAAATCTGTCATGTTACAAATTAGCCATGAATATCTTCCGCTAATTCAGATCTGAATCGCAGTTTCTTTCAGATGCATCGAACAATGAAGCGGAGTACGAGGCATTGTTATTCGGACTCAGGATGGCCCATGAGCTTGGGATCATGAAATTCGTGGTTCATGCGACTCACAGTTTGTGGCCAACCAAATAACTAGAGAATACGCGACTCGGGACGATCAGATGGCCACATATGTTGCAGAAGCGAATCGCTTGATCCAAGAAATAGGGAGAGTCGAGGTGAAGCAGATTGGTCGGGAGCAAAATTTGCATGCTGATAGCTTAGCCAGTTTGGCCACTGCTGTGAAATCTGAGCTGCAAAGAGAAGTCATCATCGACTACCAGGCAGGGCCGAGCATTGTAGGATGTGAAGTCATGGGCGTCGAACAAGAGGAAGATGTTCCGAGCTGGATGACGCCGATAAAGGAGTACTTGAAGAATGGTACTCTTCCGAAAAATCCCAAAGAAAGCTTGAAGATCAGAAGAAGGGTTGCAAGTTTTTGGTTGTCGCCAACCAACAATCTCTATCGGCGGTCTTACTCGGGACCATACCTACAGTGCATCAACCCGAGTGATGTTCCGAGCTTGTTATGGGAAATCCACAAAGGATGCTGTGGAGGGCACATCGGAGGTCTGAGTTTGGCCCACCGGGCTATGTCACGGGGATACTGGTGGCCGTACATGCAAAAGGATGCCTTATAATTCATCCAGAAATGCTTAAGGTGTCAATGCTTCAGCACGGACATCCGTCAGCCCGCCGAGCAACTGAATTCGATAGTGGGTCCTTGGCCCTTTTGATAAATGGGGAATTGACATCGTCGGACCAAAGCCAAAAGTGACAGGTAACTTTAGATTTCTTATAGTAGCCACTGACTATTTTACCAAGTAGGTAGAGGCGGAGCCTTTGGTCCACATCAGGGAAACCGATGTCGAGAGGTTTGTATGGAAAAGCATCATAACCAGATTTGGAATACGTCGGGCATTGGTAATAGATAATGGAAAGCAATTTGAAGGGAAAGTTTTCAGAGACTTATCCGAACGGTTCAACATTAGGCATCACTTCTCAACCCCTGTCTACCCACAAAGTAATGGCCAAGCTGAAAGCTCGAACAAAACCTTGCTCGATGGCATAAAGAAAAGGCTGGACGAAGCAAAGGGGGGATGAATAAGCGAACTCCCCTAGTGTCCTATGGGCGTACCGAACAACCCCATGAAGGTCGACCGGGAAAACCCCATCCTCCCTCGCATATGGGATGGAAGTAGTGATTCCCCTGGAGGTCGGGCTACCGACCATGAGGACAGAGGCTTATGACCATGAGAGAAACAAGGAGAGGATTGTCGAGCAGCTCGACATGGTAGAGGAGCGAAGGGATCAGGTGCTAGCAGTTAACACAGAGCTTCTAGAAGAAGGTCAGGGAAAGGGTGTTTAAGGTCGGAGACCCGGTCCTAAAAAGGGTGCTCCCAGGTACAAAAGACCCCAACCACGACAAACTGGGGCCGAACTGGGAAGGACCGTACCGGGTCACTTCCGTCGGGGGGACATGAGCATACCATCTAGAGACACTCGAAGAAAAAGCATTGCCGAGACCTTGGAACATGGTAAATCTAAAGAAATTCTATTTTTAACCTTTGCATCTAAGGAATTACCAGTCTTTTATCTCGCATTCTATTTATGAAAGTTTCATTATTTTATGATCTTGTGACAAGAAGAAAATTACATAAATCTTGTATAAGGGCAAGGACCCGCAGTAGGAACCATTTCCTATCGGGATAACCATGCCATTATGAGGCTAACGCGTTAAAATAAAGGGTAGTAACAGGCCCATTACTTCGTGCCGAAGGGAAAACAAATCCTAACTGGGAGTGTCCCAATCTAGGTATGCCGCACTGATCTTCTTTTAGCCAATGTCTAGGCATGACGATGCAAACATTGGGCTAAAAGGAGCTCAGATAAAAGCCGACAGTGACAATAGATATAGACAATAAGCGGAAATTCGTCAAAAGAGATAGACATTTCATTCACAAACGTAATGATAGGAAATAAAAAAGGGCATTATGTCTGGCCCACAGCTCGGGCAGTACATCGAAACCAAAATACATCAAACAAAAGGAGAGATAAAATCTCCAAACAACTTTGAGGTCACTAGAGGCAGAAGGAATAAGGTCGGCGGTCGGTGAAGTGCCGCCATCGCCAGCCATAGGCGAACTAACCTCCCCAACAGGGTCCTGAGCAGAAGCTTCAGTAGGCAGTGGCTGGGTTGGAGGAGCCATAGGCTGGGTGGCATGCTTGGTCTAGAGGGGAGAATCTTCGGGGAACCAGCATCACCAAGACCCACGTCAATCCTCGTTTGAACAAGAGGGTTTTTACCTGCTCGACCTGCTCGAGATAAATCGCCTCAACCTCATCAAGCATTGCATCCTTCGATTTCTCCACAGCATCCTACATTTCCACCTCCATCTCGGCAATCTTGGAGCGAAGGGCTTCTAGCTCCATCTCATTAGCAGTCAGGCGACTTAAAGCTGTGACAACCTTAACTTCTGCAACTTTCACAGTCTTGGAGGAGTTAGAAGCATTGGCCTCTGCCAGGCGCCGAGCGGCCTTGGAAGCAAGAAGCTCTGACTCGATATCTTCAACTCGCTTCTGCTTCTTCTCCATATGATCTGGGGCGGTAAACCACTTTTGAAACCCCTGAAAAAAAGGAGAAAAGGGTATTTAAACCGTGGGACAGTCCAAGCAAAGATGTACGATAAACCAGCCTGACTTACTGAGAGGCACTGTTGAACACCTGAAGACAGCAAGTCATGGTCGGAAATGGCCCCATGCAGGCCCATATCTGAGAGCAGGAGAACAGATTTTCCCACCTATTCCCTCGCCCAAAGAAGGGCGAGACTCGAGAAGGGAGCTTGGCAAATTCTTACGCCCCAAAGAAGGGTTTGGAAGAGGAGGCAGAGGAGGCAAGCTGTCTTCCAACCACGCGAAGAGCGAGTACGAGTCGTCGCAGGCTTGGTTGAAGGCCTTTATCCAAGGTTGGAAGGAGGATCAGAAAAGGATGCCTTTCCTGTTTCAGAAGAGGGTAGATCATCGAGGTTACCAAGCAGGTTTTTCGCCTTACAGCTAGTCATGGTGGAGGAGGGCTTATCGAGATCCGAGGAAGAGGAAGAGTCGTTCGATATATTCAAGACCAGAACATAGTTCGAATAAGAAGAAGAAGTTCTGGATTGAGACGACCTTCTGGAACCTCATCTCCGACCTGGGGTAGACTGGTCAGAAGCAAAAAGAATTGAAAGAATGCTGGGAGGCTGAAGAATGGGTACTGACTGTTCTGCTCCGGCCTGAAGACCTTGGCGTCTTCACAGATGAGACTTTTCTCCACAGCGGACGGTGAAAGGGCTCTCCGGGATTGTCTCCGGGATTGTGCCAAGATGGAACGACTAAGAAACCATCATAGGATCATTCATACCCGAGCAAAATGGGTGCAGCTCGGCCCCAACCATGTAGCTCGGGAGGCCCGCGGTAGCCAAGGACTTTCTTCAGATCCTCAACCCGGAGAAGGGAATGGGGAACCTGATTGATTGTAGAATTTGCAGGAATAAACATAATGAGGAGCTGTATAAAAAAAAGGAGAAGCGGTACATACAGGGAGCATAACATAATTCAGAAGGGGCCGACCTAGGTAACCTAGGACCCGGGGGACTTCTCGGCTGACCCCACCTTAAGTGGTTAGCGCCTCCCAATTGCCGCTAACAATAATGAAATCACCTTTGCTAGGCTTGTTTGAGTCTGAAAGATAGTGGACAAGAAACCTATTTTGTTCGCGAGACATCAAATAGAAAACTGTCTTTTGATTGTTTAAGGGAATGAGAAAATAACAGGAGAGGATATCAAACACTCCAAGGCTGGTGCCGAGCAGCCTGTTCAGCGCGGCCACCATCATCACAGTACGGAATAGGTTGGGGGCACATTGAAGGGGAAAAAGGTTTGTGAATGAGAGGAAACAAACAAGAGGGGGTCCAATGGGAAGCGGACACCACCTTCCACGATGGCAATGGTTAAAGAGGGCATGGCCTTGCAGGAGCCTCCGTCGAGGGACTCTCCGGGAATAGGCGCGCGAATTTGAACATCTGGAGGGATGCCGTAGTTGCACCTAAACTCCACAATCCCTCCTGGAGAGTTTAGAAGACCCCTTAGATCACCCATTCTAAAAGGGAAAGAGAACAAGGGAAAAGAAATAATGACTTACAGTCGAAAAAAGCGGCATGGAGAAGAAGAATGAGGATCGGAGCTTTCGCGGAGCATCTTAAGGGAGGAAAGGAGGCGTCTTGAATGAGACATTTCGAATAAGGCGAAAGGAAGGGGTGCATCTTCTTTGGATGGGTTACGAAATCCCAGAAGAGGTGCGAAGGATAGGAGATGAAGAGACGTCGGGCAGCTGGCATGACAGGTAACGACCCCGGGTGCTCCACGTGGACACGGAAGTACTACAAGCCTCCTTCCTCCTCAAGAAACGGAGTGGAGAAATGATGCTTGGAGGGAAATTGTAAGAGCTGATTTAGTTAGGTCCGGGCTGAAACCGACACAACCTGTGAGGCTAACCCAATCCAAGGATCCAGTCAGGACTCAGTGTTAGGATTTTGTATTGCAATTTGATGGATGCGTTATCATTTTAGCATCATTCGAATTTTCAAACATGATTTAGATTTATAAAATCTTGAAATCTTAATCTATACATGCATTCTTTTAAATATTGATTTAAATATTGTAAATCATATGTTTCATGCATGTTTTGGTTTTAAATCTTGGATGCATTTTTTTTTTAAATAATTTATAAATCAAGCTAGCCAATGTTTTTAAGTTTCAAATCTTATTTGGCCTTTTATGTTTCATGATTTTAAAAGCACTTAGATGGTTTGAAATCATGTTTCTAAGCTTGGTTTAATGGCCCAAAAATCCCCTCAAGAAAACACTTTAAAAATATGTAAAGTTGGGATTTTTTTTGTATCAGGTTGTCTGTCAACCGACATCAAGGTGTCAGTCAACCGACAGTGGAATCGAGGCCAACCGAGAACCTCTGTCGGTCCCAATTCCAAAGAGATCAAAATCTTAGATTTTTATACTATCGGTTCGGTTGTCGGTTCGGGTCGGTTAACCTACAGATGTACAACGGTAAATTTTTTGACCGTTGGGACTTGACCGTTGAGGTGTCGGTCGACCGACAGCCGTTTGACCACTTTTTCTATAAAAGTGAGATCATTCCTTAGCCCATGTTGATGATCTGTGGAGCCCTTCTTGAGGTATTTTGAGGCAAAAGAAAGGAGATCAAGCTAAGGAAGCCTAAGGGTAATTAAGGAAAGCTAAAGCTTGGATTAATGAAGTTAAACCTCCAAGTAAGCTTTGCCTTTTATTAATCATATGTTTTATGCTTTGTCTAAATTATTGGTAAATGATTTTTAGCTTATAAACTATGATGTGTTAAATCCATTACCTTCATTCAATCTTTGTTTTAAATTGTGATGGATTTTTCACTTTGATTCAAACCAAGTTTTGTATTAAAACTTTATAAATCATGTTTTGTTAAAACCTTTGATTTCTTACATAACATGTTTTGATTTCCTTGGTTGAATCTTATTTGTTGTTTTCATTCATTTGATCATTAGTTAAACATTTTTTAAAACAACATTAAACTTCAATTAAATCTTTTGTGTGCTTTAAAATTTTAAATGCATTACACTACTACCAAAAGGACATTTTATATCGGTTGCAAAAACTGCCCTATATCGGTTTTTAATATAACCGATATAATACCTTCAGTCAAGGTTTTTTATATCGGTTAATATTTTTTATATCGGTTAACTTTTTTTTTATATCGGTTACATAGTAATCAATATAATAATCTCTATATATAATATCAGTTAGCTATATTTTATATCGGTTATTATGAAACCGATATTATATAGTTTTCCAAAACCGATTTAACATCTATCTTTTTAAATCGGTTTTTTTAAATCACTTTTTTTTTAAATCGGTTTTGGCCCGCTAAAAGTAGCGAATTCCTTCCCCCTGTTTTTTTCTCCTCCCGCGCTCGCTCTGCTCTCACTACGTCAAAACTGGCGAAAAATGCCCAAATCTCATTACCATACCCCCAGCCCTAAAATCAATCACCCTCTTTCCCCCTTCTCTTCCATCTCTCTTCCCCCTCGATCAGTCGATCCCCCTCTCCCCCCTCCCTCGTATCCAGTGGATAATCACGTGGAAGGGGGCAGAACATCCTAGCGCTCGTCGGCGGTGGGGTGGAGCCGCAGTACCCGCCGAATAAGGTGATGATATGGGACGACCACTAGAGCCAGTGCATCGGAGAGCTGTCGTTCCGGTTGGAGGTGCGGGCGGTGCGGCTCCGGCGCGACTGCATCGTGGTGGTGCTGGAGCAGAGGGTTTTCGTGTACAATTTCGCGGATCTGAAGCTGATGCAGCAGATCGAGATGAAGAGCTGGGGGAGAAGATGGTTGTCTTTTTCGGTGATGAGGGAGGTGGTTATGCTGCATCTGGTGCCATAGCTTGGTATGAAGAGTTGCGGTCGTTGAGCTTGTCAATGAGCCCTGGTTCTCAGTCTAGCTGTGTTACATCCTCACAGCAGATCTCAGCTGTTGGAACTGTTGAATGTGTGGCCATGGATACAAAGAAGAGAGGAAATGAGGTGGTAGGTCACAAGCACTACGTCAAAATCGTGCATTACCGACGCCTGACTAAGAGATTAAACGATTGCTGAAAACGGTCGCATATGAGCGATTGTTTCTTTTAAACAAAGGCGCATTTCAACAGTCATTTCTCAAAGAAATAAAAATGGTCTAGGAGATTCCCGGGCTCACTACCGTCGTGTTTGCATTCCCACCCTTTTTTCCCTTCTTTCCCTCGTTTTTTTTTCTTCCCTCCCTTCTTTCTTTCTCCATCAATCGTGCCATCTCTATTTGGGGTTTCTCTTTCGTGCACTATTTTGAGATCACTCTTCTCATTTTTCTTTTGATTTGATGCTCATAAAGGTTTACACTCTTTGGCTTTTCTCATCTGTAGGTCTCTCTGTTATCTATACCTCTTATCTCTTTCATTGACTATCACTTCAATGGGTTTTTTTTTTTGAGCCCTGCTACATGGACGGATTCTGGGGTCGGTCTCCAGAATCCGTTCATATAGACTTTTGGTTTTTTTTTTAAATATTTGTATCTGGTTTCAGTTGTGAATTTCTGAATTTGATTGCTTTTGTTTTGCTGTTTGGTGAATCTCTGTCCATGGATTTATTTCTATAAATCTTCAGCCAGATCTGAAAGCTTTGCCAAACGAGAATTACCAAGTGATGATATATTTTTGTTTCAAATTGGGTTTTTGTGGTTTGTAGAAACGAAGGTTGGAGACAAGGATATTCAGTTCATTTGATGCAGACCAACCCAGGTCTCTCTCAGCTCACTGTTCTCTCAAACTGCTCTCTCTACTTTTCTCTGCAAAAATCTCAAGGTAAAACATCACAATCCTGATTTATTTTCTATTTTATTGCTTTGGAAAGTTCTCAAATATATATGAATACATATGGGGATTATGGCTGGATTTTGGGGATGTAAGGGATTTAAGGTTTCTTTAATTTGGGGATTTTAGGGATTTTGTTTCATGTGTAGATTTGGGGGATGATCCGTTGATATTAATGTTGATCCCCGTTTTGATGGAGAACCGTTTTTGTTCTGTTTCATTTTTTGTTTTTAGGCATTCAACGCCATCAGCGATGGAGACACGAAAAACACGGCGCACAATGAGTACTCTCATTTATCATCTCCTATTATTCTTCTTCATCTAATACCCTTACCAACCCACGTACTTACGTAGCACCTTTCTTCTTTCTCTTCTTTCTCTCCTTCTCTCACTTCTTATTGCACCCAAGCCTTCTATCATCCTTCTACTGATGGCGCAAATTGCCAGTGATTCCACACTAAATCAGTTCTTTGACTTTCCTTTCTCTGATTTTGTGCAACCAAATCAGAATTTCTACCCAAACCTCCCACCTTTGTATGATCCAGGTACCTCTCTCTCTCTCTAGTTACTCATGAAAATTAAACACATGCACTTAAAGATTAAAATGTTTCTTCCTGTTAGCTATATTAGTTTCATGATGTCAAATGCCCAAAAAAAAACTTTCTGAATAAAACTTTATGCCGAACTCATAGTTTCAATGGCATCATATCTGAGTTCCCTTTAAATCTCTGGTATGTGCTCTTGCATTATTTTCATTTATGAAAAAGTGGGTCTTTTCTGTACTATGGATAATATTTTGCCTCTTATGTTCTAGTTAGTATTGAATCTAGAATTCTTCTGTTCAATAAATCTTGTTTTTTCAAATTCTTATCTCTCTCTCTCTCTCTCTCTCTCTCTCTCTCTCTCTCTCTCTCTTTCTCAAGTAGTTAGCCCCACCCAAATTGGTTTGGGATCAATCCGGCTCTTTCTCTCTCTCAAGTAGTTAGCCCCACCCAAATTGGTTTGGGATCAATCCGGGTGAGATGCTTCTTTTAAGCATAGTGATGATGTGTAGAATGAAAATTGTGTGGATTGGTGTATGTGCAGCGGATTAAATGATCTTAGCAGTTAGTTTTAGTCCTTGTGCAGAATGGTTATACATTGTGCCAACTCATTGTAAGTAAAATTCAAGGGCCATTAATATCTAGATCAATGTCAAATTATAACCAGCGTCCATTAAAGGTGGAACAGTGTGTAAAGAGATTCAAATGATCATAGGTAGGTCCTTCATATTAAAAATGAAAAAAAGAAAAAAGAAAAAAAAAGACACCAATATAAGGTTTGGAGCATTTCCATGGATGAAAGCAGCTCCATTACACTCAGGAGTGGAACAAAACTACTGGGGGTAGGGGGCTTTCTGTCACACCCCGAAACCGGGCCCTGCAGTGATCCGACCTCGGGGTGCGAAATTTTGGGATAAATTGAAACTTTTTGTTATAGTTCCCAAGATCCGCGTGAATGAGGATAATCAAATTCCACCACGATCAGAGTATATTTTCGCAGAAGCTAAACATGGTGTTACGACTCGGAATCCGTGGCCATCGGGTTCCGTGTCGCACGCAACCAATATCATAAAGCCATCAAATAAACAGACTGGCATAAATTGTCAATCATAAAACACTGAGCTGGTAGTAACAAGACTAATTAATTCCCACATGTTCAAATTACAATTAACAAGTGTCTTCATTACAAACCCAATAAAAAGGCTAATAAAGCCATACAAAAATATATCCAACTAAACAGAAATACTACCCCCATGAGATTTGATACGAACTCCGGTGCCAAACTTGACATCTAGATGATATCAATGGGCAGCCTCTCACGTCAGACCGGCGGTCCCACCGCCTCCTCCGATCAAACACCTAAAAACAGAAAGAGAAGAAACTGGCACCAAACAAACAGGGTCAGACACGACGGTCTGGCAAGCAAATAATCAAGTAATATGAAATAAAAGAACATACATAAAACCTGACGAAATCATCGTAAAACCAAATATAGAGTCTAAACAATAATAACAATAAATCGCGATAAAACGATCGAAAGACCGAACATAAGTATCAAAGCAATAAAAGAACAATCTCAGAAGTACGGATGTCTCGAAAGATAGTAGCCCGCATAAAGCATTTAATAGTTGGAAATACCTTTCAAATCCTGAATAATAGCGACAATATGATAAATGATCGATATCGTAAACATTAACTAAATCAAAACATAAAGAGTATAACCCACAAGAATCATAAAACAAAGTAATATGCAGATAAAACCTTGGCGACCACAAATAGCTAAATCCTCCTATTACCGAAGTAATAAGAGCAGACAGAACGTAGCCACTGAACGTGGTACTAGAAATAGGATCAGAACCGTAGCCATACAAATGGGACCGGCAGATCAAAAATCAGAACCGTAGCCATACAAATGGGACCGGCAGATAAAACCGTTGCCATGGTCGGTACAGACAGAATCCAAGCTGCAGCTGGCGGACAGATTAAAGATCCCAAGCCGGGTGATCAGCCCGACAAGGTGACCTAAGCCTAGTGGTGCCTTTAGTTTTCAAAACTCGAACCGATACGAATCAAACCATAATACTAATCCCTTTGGCTCAGGGGCTCACACCACATAGCTCTGGCCCCGTCTTGCCTCGAGGTTTTATTTTCAAAATACTAGTCTTATCAAAATAATAGTCTCATCGAAGAAATCCCGAATGTGACAAACCACTCCAATCTCTTTTCAAATCGAATCGGAGAAAACATACGAATATCCATGGTAAACCGTTCAAATACACATCAAAGTGATTTGTATAAAATCATACGATCAACCCTTTCGAACATGGGAAACCACATGATTTTATAACAAATCACCGATGCTATTTAAATTAGTTTACCAAAGAATACAAATGCAAATACATTCTATGACTTGAAATGTAATGGATAGTGGAGAATGACTTAATGACTTACCAAAGAACCATCCCAATACACATTTAACCTTTAAACATTGATTAATAAAGAGTGCGTTTGATGCCAATGAAAATCCATAATATTTAAATGATAAAGTGCGTATTGAGACTTGAAGGGTTCCCGGATAATTTCACATATGCTCATTCTCACCTCATTCCCATTCCCATTTCACAATTTTCCAAACATCACAAGTAATCCCAAATCTCTTTAAAACAGGCCTATAGCTGGCCTTGAACCGAGCCCAAAACAGTGCACTTATTTATCCAAAACAGCCCTTTAAACATGGCCCAAACAGCCCTTAAAAACAGCCCAAAACTAACTTTGAATGGCCCACAAAACAGGTTTTAAAACAGCCCAAAAGCTAACCTTGAATGGCCCACAAAACAGGTTTTAAATCAGCGCAAAATCTAACCTTGAACAGGCCCACAAAACAGGTTTTAAATCAGCCCAAAACTAACCTTGAACAGGCCCACAAAACAGGTTTTAAATCAGCCCAAAACTAACTTTGAAGAGGCCCACAAAACAGGTTTTAAATCAGCCCAAAACTAACTTTGAACAGGCCCACAAAACAGGTTTTAAATCAGCCCAAAACTAACCTTGAACAGGCCCACAAAACATGGCTTAAAACAGTCCAATATCAGGCCCTAAAATGACCCAATATCAGGTCTTGAAATGGCCCAAAAACTGACTTGAATGGTCCAAGAAATAGGCCCAAAGAAACCCCAAGAACAGGCCCAAAAACTGTCTTAAAACGGGCCCAGAATTCCACCTGAAACAGGCCCCCAGGCTGGGCTGGGCTCGCTCGAGCGAACCCAGGCCCGCTCGAGCGAAGCCCAGACAGAGCCTGGGTCGCTCGAGCTACCCAGTGGGTCGCTCGAGCGAGCCAGGCAGAACCTGGTCCGCTCGAGCGGCCCACTGGGTCGCTCGAGCGGACTGGGCTCTGTCCAGTCCGGCCCGTGGGGTGTTTTCTCCCCTTTTTTCCATCTTTTTTTATTCTTTTTTATTCCTAATCCTTCATACAAATTCCCTAAATCATTTGGGCCCTTCCTTGACCTTCCAAACTCATCAAATCCCCAACCATTAGCAATCTAATTAGCCAAACAAACACTTTTAAATCAAGCCTTTTTTCCCATTTCTTTGAACACCAACTCTTAACACAAAGAAATCAAATTTTCTAAATGACCAAGATGAAAGCAAACTTCTAATACATTGTAAGACCATAACATAAATGGAAATCCATATAACATTGGTCCATTCATTCAAAGCAATTCCATAAATCATGAAGAATTAGAACAAAATAAGAAAAAAAAACCATGAAACCAAACAAGAGAAATGAAACCATCATATTAATTGAAAATTCCACTTGCCTCAAGCCACAATGAAAGCTAAGATGCTCTTCAAACCATGCTTTAGGGTCTCAAGCTCCAAATCACAAAACCCCAAAAATAGCTCATGAATAAACCCTAGAAAACAAATCCATTTTCAAATCTCCATGAAAACCCTGCATAAAAAAGGAAAATACTCCAAATGGGTTGAAAAACAAGGATCTCAAGAAAGAAATGATATTGCAAACCTAGAAAAGCCCAAACGAAGAAGAGAAGCTTGGATGAGAGGTCTCTCCTAGCTCAAAATCCTTGAAAAAGGCACCTTTGGGAAGCTTGAAGAGGGAGGAAGAAGAAGGTGAGATCAAATCTCCCTTTAGCATCCAAGAAAAGGGGTTTCTAAGAGGAGAGAGAAAGGGCTGGGAGAAAACCCTAGACTCCCCTTTGTTGCAGGAAAAGAAGAAGAATGGGGAAAGAGAAGAGCCCCATTGGCTTTATAGAGAATAATGGGCTGGGCCCCCATGGGCCCCAATCTTACGAAGGTCAAAACTAGCATTTGCGGGTCTCAAATGAAAACGACGAAGAAGACAAAAACGATCAGCGAAATTTCTACTTTCCAAAAAGTATATTTTCCCCAAATTCTGAAATTTTCGAAATTTATGGACAGATTTAGTGAAAATGTCATTTTTGCCCATTTTTCTCGAAAAACGCGATTTTTGAGCATCAAATCAAAATGGTCAAAACATGAAAGTTGTTCAACTCAATAAAATGAGTCAAAAGGAGCAAAATTTGTAATTTTTCCAAAACAAGAATAATTTCTCACAAAAATATATTTTACAAAGACCGGGTCAAACTAAAGTCAACGGTCTTCAAAATCTCAAAGGCTATGGAAAGATCTAGTCAAACTCAAAAACAAGGTCAAACTAAATCAAATCTCACTTAACAAGTTAAACCACGATTAAAATAATACTAAACAAAGGGATTGGGGGTCGGGGTCTCACACTTTCTCCACCTTCAAGGCAGTTAAATAACAGTGTGAGTCTAAAAGATTTTGCTCAAACTTTATTCCGTTGAATTTCATTGTTATGTTTGGCTTCTTATAATTTTCCTGTAAATGTACTGATGTATTATATGATAACATGGTACATATTCAATAAAAAGAAGTGAGTGAAATGAAAGTAAATTCTCCCACACTCTCTATTTCTTTAGCTAGAAAGAAATAGAAACAGGATTGAAGAACAGAGGATAACAGGGGAAAAGAAACATGTTTTACTTTTTGTATGTTAATAAGATAATATTGTCAAGAAATTCATTTGGTATTTCAAAGTTTGATATTTATTTTTTATACATAGGGAAAAAATGGTTTCCCAACTAAAGAAATCACATGCCTTTCTTCTCCTCCATTACTTGTAATCTTCTTAGGACCATTGATATTTTGGGCTCGCACTTGCAGTTGCAGATGAATGACCCAACTGGAAGGGTCTTGCCCAGGCCTTAATAAATCTCATGATATCGCTGAATGAGAAAGAAAGCTCCAAAAGCTCCAATAGGCCAAGGACCCCTCCAGCTGATAGCAGCTGCCCCAAGTGCTCAATTGATGGAAAATCATGAGACATGAGGGTCCATAGGCCTTTTTACTAGTGTAAGCCACCACCGATGTGGGTGCTCATCCCACATATGATATTCATGTCATCGGGGTCAAAACTTTAAGAAACATAAACAATCAAATTGCTTCAAACATTGAGACACCAAAAGGTTTTTGTAGCTTCTTGCATCCAAAGGGGTTGCATCTTTGAGACCCCACTTTTCGTTTAGAATAAAAGAAAGTGGATTTGCTTTCCAAGCTAGCAGTTGAGTTAGGCATGAGAGACACCAATGAAACAAGGAAAGACCAATCGTTCCCTATAGAAAGGAGTTGCATCATTAAAAAGAACATATTGCAAAAAGTAGCGAAGGAGGGGGAATATTAGGTCATCTTACCATTTGAACATGCACTTAATATCTAATCATTTATCACACATGCAAGTTGTTGATAGTGATCTAGAGTATTGTTTTGAATTGGCCATATAAATTGGTATGATTACTTTCAGATAATGTCACCATTTCTCAAAGTTTATTACTTCATTTACAGTCATGTTTCAGGAAATTGTAGAATGCACTATTGGTAAGATGTATGCATCATTTTGAATCATTTGATAGTTTTGTTCCTGTATCATTAATGGATTTTGTTTTTAATTTGGATTTTTCCCAAAAGTCTGAAATGTTTTTTTTTTTTTTAACTTTAACTCTTAATGCTTAAGGCAGTGCGCTGATGTTGCATTTGTTTTTCTATCATCATTTTCCATGATATTGATATGTGAGGTGTTAATTCATATCAACATTAACCAGCATCATATGTTTCATATGTAAAGCCTTGTTAATTTCATTCACATGACCACCTTAAAGGATGCAGACCGAAGAAAAAAGAATGATGATGATGATGGAGTGAGGACGTGGATAGAGCAAGTAAGAGAAGCCACCTACAAGGTCGAGGATATCATTTCCAGATTTTTGCTCTTTCAATTTCTAGCCCCAGATCGATACATGTCAGAAAACCCTAATCCTCTCTTGATTGAATGACATTTTGAAGCTCTAAATTATTTAGGTTCCACACTCATCTATTTTCTTGTCCTGTTTTACCCAATTCCCTTGAGATTGTGATCCATGGCAGGGTGTTTGGTTTCTCAGGCCTGATATGTCACTTATCTGAATCTCATGGGATAACTATTAACTAAACTTCAAGAAAGAAAGAATTTCTCTGGTGGTGCGGTAGTGCCTCCTATTGATGGAAGCTTTCACCTGGAAATCAGTGCACAACTAAAAAAAGATCATCCTGAAGCCGCCAAAGAGGTGAAGAAAAATGCAAACCCCATGGGCTCTACACTATTCTCATGGATCTTAGTCTTCATGGGCTAACAACCGGTGTTTAGAATTCTTCCAATTCTCTTAACACAATAGGAACTAAAAAAAAGGATTCCCAACGTTTTCAAGAGATGGGAGCAACCCTAAACTTCTTCCATGAAATAAGAATTCAGGGACCCTGTTTAATCGTGTATCCAAATACCTAAAAGACTTATAGGCAATGCCTTTCTATGAAAGGTGCTAGAGTAAAGGATTAAGGGCGAAGGGCCATCAAAAAATCTCCCCTTCTAGAGGAATTGAATACGCACCAATCACCACAAGAAAAATTACGTCCTAAGAAAGTGACAGTCCTCATCTCCATCTCCAACTTGGACCCCTCATTCCTCACCTCTTTAATACTCGTTCAATGGAGTTCATTCAGTCTTTTTTCTCAAAATATGAGCTTTTCATATCTCTGTCCACAACAATTTGCTAAATACATCGAAATTGCCATCTAACTCTGTCTCAGAAGTGGTTTGTTTTTTTTGTGGGTATTTTCAGGTTCTATGCGAATGGGTGTCTTTCTATTATCTTTTGTTTTCTTTTCCTTTTTTTTTTTTTACTTGTTCTGTGATTGTTATTTTATTCTCCTTGTTCTGCTGGAGGTGTTTCGCTAACTGAAATTCTACCATTATAATTCTATCTCCGAAGTTGAAGTCGTATGATGAACTTAATGAAAATGATGTAAGTAGGTTTCCCATCTTAGGGGTTAATTCTATAAAGGGAGAGTGAAATTGCCATCTCACAAGATGGTTGAGAAACGGCCATCAAAAGGGACCAATATCCCAAACTTGAATGTTTGGGATTAGATGACAATATAACGATAGTGTGGTTGTTAAACATTTTAATCAGTTGTCAAATTGTGATGGTTGACAATGGACACTTAGTTTAGGGGTCTCAGTTGTCAAATAACGATAAGATGACCATCCCATCTTATATTCCCATCTGCCAGGTGAAATTTGTTAGCCAAAATGACTCTAGGAGTCTTAGTTTATTGATTTTATGTAGTGTGTTTTTTTATATTTTATCCAAAGGTTGAAAATGATGGAACAATGTCAATTGAGTATTTGCTTTAAAATTTGTTTATGTAATATTAACTGGTGTACAGCTTAGTTTGTATCATCCTTCTATTGGAATTATAGCTTGATAATGTCATTACTAACCTTGGATGACATGCAAAACTAATTCAGCACAATTCTCCGGGGCTTGATCCTAGAATGTATCCAAGCAACATATGAGGTAAGATTACATTCGTCTTGTATCGTGCTCATTGTTTCCTACTTTGCTCGGTTTATTACAAGCTAGTCATGTCTCATTGATTTTTTTTTTTTTTTTTTGTGTGTGTGTGGGTGGGGGGGTGTGGGGGGGTGGGTGTGTGTGTGTGTGTGTGGGGGGGGGGGGGGGGGGGGGGGGGTGGGGTTGGGGGTTGGGAGAAACAAATTATCAATGTTTTGGATTTTGGCTGTGTTGTGGGGGAGGAATGTGTTTGTGGGAGAGAGGGGATTATAAAGCTAAAATGGAGTCTGTGATGGTGTTTGTTTGTAGGACAAGGCTCGAGGTATGAACCATGTGCACTAATGGAACTGCCCATGCTCGATCATGCCTGACAAGAACATCAAAAAAGAACTAGTATCATTCACATATAAATACATGAACTAACAAATTAAATTCCATGGATACAGCTGACGTGAAAAAATGGTGGAAATGGGGCTAGGAATTCCATGGATTCATCAAAGCTGTGTTTGGTAGTGTGCCATTTTGGATGACAAGAAAGTTTATTCTGATATTGGAGATTTTGGGCCTAGGAACCAGATGCAGCCTAATACTTACAAAAAAAAAAAAAAATCCTCTAATTCTATATAATGCTCTGTTGCAGGCAGATTCTTTGGTGCGCTTGTTGCCACTTATCTATTTCATGTGATAATTGAATGAGCTGAAGGTGTTTGAATTAATGATGGAATGGTGAAAAAGAAGATGGATCAGAATTTGTGCAAGTATAAACCAGGCTATATGATTAGATGCTACTGTATGTTAATTTCTTTAAATTATGTTAACTCTTTATGGTTATATAATTGTTATGTTAGAATTGATTAAATGGACTGTTATGAACTGGGTAGAAAAGAAAGATGAGTAAGAACTATGCAAGTATAAATTAATTGATAAAAGTTTTGAGTTATGGTTGAAGCAAAATGCAATCTATCTATTTATTTCATATTGCCAAGTATTCTACTTTTACTTATCATGGTTTTGGTGCTCATTCTCTACACCATACAGGCAAATGTGTTTTTCCCTTTAAGTTTGAAATTTGAATATTTACTAATGACTACTTGTTTGTTCTTGTATTCAGATACTTTGCAACTAGTGTAAAAACACGGCAATATGAACTTCAATATATACTTCAGGTTCCACTCAGTAATCTCTACAAATACTATTAATGTTCACATACAGTCACTCCAATAGAAAATTTTGTTTGTTAGCATCTGATTAATCATTTCACATGCATTTGTGTTTTCTCTAGTTAGTTAAATGTTTTCACTACTAGAGATTTACCTTTTGGCGGATGAAAAAGCAAGGGTTGTGAAGTTAGAGTACTATCCCAAATGGTTTGATAATCTCACAATGATTTAGGGTCTGTTTGGTAAGATAGATGTTGCGGAATTTCAGATTCTTGATGTAAAAAGGTGAAGATTTCTCAAATCCCTCCAAATTCCAATGGAAATCCACTCTGCAAACCACGTTATTGACTTTTGTGGATTTTAAAAAATAATAATAATAGAGTCTTGGATTCAAATTCTGTTGATGATTTTGTTTGTATGCGTGTGTGTGTTTGTGGACATATCTCTCTCTCTGTTTTTTTTTTTTTTTCATCATTCCGTTTGCATTTATGATTCTGTTTAGATTATTTATCATGAAGCTAATGAATGGGTATTTTGGATGCAATGACTGATATGTGTCCTTGTGCATGTTGTTTGAGGGGTTTTATCATATCAGCCTACTCTCATTTAAGCCCCCTTTCCACTCCTCTTTATCATGTACAGGAGGCCAACCTTTGAGAAATCCAAGTCATATACTGTCACCTACTCATGAATTGGCATTGTTGGCAATTGAACACTCACCCTGATTTTTAACCACTGTTGGAAACTTGTGGATGTTCAGCTCCCACTATTTAGTTGGCATTTTATGAGATTAGTATGTATTCACGTTAGATATATATATATATATGTTTAGGTATATGGTCAAAGATATTAATTATTGTATTTGAGAAATTTAATGCTATTCCTAGAGCTTCTTCTTGTGCAAAACTATCACTCTTGTACAAATAGAACGCGGGAGATCTCTTGGTTTTGGTTTGTAGACTTCTCTCTCTCTCTCTCTCTCTCTCTCTCTCTCTCTCTCTCAAACCTACTTGGTCTGTTTCACTTTATGAAATTGATGTTTAGTCTATAAATGAATGACTTAAGATACCCATTAAAATTTTTTCTATCTTCTATTTTTTTTTCCTTTTAGTTGAGCATTGAATTTCAATTCTTTTTAGTTCTTTAATGTCCACCAATTGACTACTGTCCTTTGGATTTCGCAGTGGTTGTTTTAAAGATATTATCAATGGTGAGTAAATATTCGGTTCTGTAGTTGTCTTTGGTGATTGAGTGGTAAAACATAGATAAATCTAGTGTAGTTGCTCATAATTTGTATGTGGCCTGCTGCTTGTGGAAGTTGACTCAACCAAATATAACTGCTTTTGAGTCTGACTTTGAACACAAGCAACACATGGACTATGCTGCGTTGACACCATAAAGGTTCACAAGGTACTAACTAAATATATGCTACAGGTTTGTATGAATGTCAGAAAATTTACAGAAAATTTCTAGCTTGAAAAGACCTTAGCACAAGTTACAGACCCTTAACTTGATTAGAAGCCTGGCCTGCTTGGGATTCTGCCGCCCTCAGAGGCTAAGATGATATCTGATGGGACCATTACTATGGAGTTCCACCACTTGAGAGAAAATGTGAAATGAGGACCAAAATGAGATTCTTTATAAATGATAACATCCGGTTTATGGAGATTTCAAGATCTCTCCCTCTCACACACATTATTAGATTTGACTGTGTATGGGTTATAACTTATAAGATTGAGAGCAAACAAAAGCCCAAGTTTGAACCTAGGACCCATGAAAATTTTCATATCTAGGTCTGGCCATATGGATGGATCCTATCCAAACCAGACCCATTGCAACTCTCCAGGTCTTGGTTGAATACGAGTTTCCTCTTAGTAACTCGGGTTGAGATCAATGCTATATATGAACTTATTCAAAATTAATTATCTTATAATATAATCTGAGTTTTTATATTCTGATGACTATACAAATGGGTTCATTATTAACTCAATCTAAGTGTTCATTATGTTCTGATGACTATACAAATGGGTTCATTATTTTCTGATTTCTTTAATGAATGTAACTAAAAATCTGGCTACTGTGAACCCTTTTTTATTTATTTTATTGCAAGTGGCTTTTACGGGATCCTGATTCCTAATGCTTTTGGTGACTTTTTTGGTAATGTTTTTTTTGTTTTTTGTAAAATCTGTGATTTGGGTCAATTTATATCCATCTATAGGATGATTTTCTCTCACACTGCACATTGGTGTTGTTTATCACGCGGGGATCAACGTTGTTGATATTTTTTTATTTTGAATTTCTCTGTTAAAGCTTTGATCTTTCAGGGGTAGTACGTTTTTATTGGATGGTTGATCAGCTACTTGTCCCTATTGTTTAAACAAAATGTGAATCACTCTTTTGAGCCCACCTTGGGCCACTAGCAAGCAAATGTATGGAAGATAGGAAGGCCTATGCATGGATTATCGATGCCCCCAGCCTGATCAATTGCTATTGATTCTATGGCCCGGAGATCAATGGTTAATAGAAACTAAAAGGATATCTAACCCAATGGCGATTAAAACTCCAAAAAATATCTAAATTGAGTGACTTCCAACTGCCAGATAGCGAAGTCTGAGAGACGGGGAGATGGGTGGAAAGTGAGCCTCATAGGTTGAGCCTTCTCAATTTTGAAACTGATTTGAGTGATGTACTGATGTATTATGTGGTGGGGGAGAGAGAGGGTACCATTTGATAATATCAAATGTGAATCTGCTATGAGATTGTAGGCTATAATCTTTATAATCTGTACGTGTAACTAATTGCAATTTTGAGTCGGAACAAGCACATGTGATTTTGGTTCAAAGATCATGGAAGTGAAGTTGATCTGATGCAGGATTTCATACAGAGTAGAGATGTAAAGGAGTTTCTTAGTGCGGCTTTAGCAGGTGCCATGACTAAAGCTATGCTGGCTCTCTTGAAACCATTCGGTGAGCCTATTTTTCCACCTTTATTTTCTTCCATTTGCATTTCAGATGGGGCATATCGCATGCTTTTATTTGTTCTGACTGCAACAAGATGAAGGGCAGCAGTGATAGGTTGATCACTAAATCCATAGGAATCTGAGCATGTTTGGGGTACTTGTAGCATTATAGTATGTTCATATAGCATCTTGCCTGTTGGCATAAGAAAATTTCTTATTTCAAGTTAATGGCTGTCATACTTGTAATACTTGTACAATCATCCAAGTTTTTTTTTTTTATCGACTATTGATATTTATTTCCCTTTTTGTCTTCATGAAGTTTGAGAGCATCGGATTGATCACGGCGCGTACCTTGCTCAGACAGTATATTTATTTATTTTTTTGCTGGAATTGTAATGAATATAATTTTTTGAAACTTTTGTAATGTTAAGAGATTCATTAATATAAGACTTTGTTTCGTTATTAGTATTTTTAATTGATTGTACTAGTTGCATATAAAATATTCAGGTACAGGTATAAAAAGCAGGAACAAAATTGGAAAATTAGCTAAAAAAAATTATAGGCTTTGGCGGCTGCCATTGGCGATCGAAAAAAAGATCTTCTGCAACACATTCAAATGGTTGCAAATATAAAGGAGTGATTGCTACGCTTTTAAAAGCGTTGTAAATGCATAAACGGTTATACCTTGCAAATGGTCTTTTTACAACCCTTATAAGTGTTGCTAACACTTTCTAGAAAATAATATTAGTGCACGCAAATGGTACTTTTACAACCTTTAGAAGGGTTGCAAATAATAGTACTTCACCAACAGTAACAAAACGTAGCAAGTAGTTTAACATCATCAACGCTTCCAGACCGTAGCCAAAGTACACAATCAGCAACAGATACAAAAACGTTGCAGTTAGTGAACCTTTTGCAACCCTTAAAAGCGTCGGGAAACATATTTTAATGGAAATTATCAAAATAAGAAGAAAAAGAATTAACTAACGACACTTTTAGTGCTTTAGCAATGCTTAATTCCGTTGTTGACGCATATGCCTTTTGCAACGCTTTGTAGCATCGTTAGTTATCTTCTACGTTGGCATCTACTGCAACTGCACATCGACGCTTTCAAAACCGTTGCTGATAATTGTTTGCAACGCTTTTAGTTTCTATTGCTACGCTTGCAAACGTCGCAAAAAGACTCATCTATTGTAGTGCAAAGTGTCCAAACTTGTTGCAGTTGTACCATTGAACACTCCTTGAATTGCCACGACCACGTGTGAATCCACCTCGGCCAGCTCCTCTTTTGCGATTGTTGGTGCTCCTCGATTGAGATTGCCCTTGATTTTGAGGATTTTCTCCCACTTTACCTCTGTCGCGATTGGTGTTTGTGCTACCACCTCACTTCAAACTTTCGCGACCGGGCTTTTGCTCAGTTAGACTCAATCTTGACTCTAGTGCTTGTTCCAAGACCATAGAGCTACTATTCTTTTGCATACGTTGCTCATGGACTTGGAGTGATCCCATTAGCTCTTCTATTGAGAGAGTCTCTAGATCTTTGGACTCCTCAATAGCCACAACTATATGCTCGAAGTTGTGAGGGATCTCAATGCTTTTTCTATAACTCGAATATCTTCTATCTTTTCACCATTTCTCTTCATTTGATTTACTATTACTAGCAATCGCGAGAAATTAAATATTCAGAGATACACTCACCTTCTTTCATATGAGCAGCTTCGAACTCTGCTCGAAGGTTTTGCAGACGAACCCTCTTGACCCGATCAACACCTTTGAAGATAGTGCTAAGGGTCTCTCATGCTTTCTTTCTTGATGGTGCTTCAGCAATCTTTTTGAAGGTTTAATGATCTACCCCTTGATAGAGTATGAACAAAGCCTTCTTGTCTTTCTTTCTTTGATCTTTGAGTGGAGCCTTCTGTTCCGCGCTGTAGGCAACTTCTTGCTCTACAGTGGGCTCCACGTATCCTTCGGTGACAATCTCCCATATATCTTGTGATCCGAATAACGCCTTCATCTGGATACTCCAGTTCTCGTAGTTCTCCTTCGTCAGCTTCGCGATCTAGGGTTGAACCAAGGTTGAGGCCATCTCTGCTTATAGGGAAGCTTAGCTCTGATACCACTTTGTTGGAAGATGGCTAACAATGGGAAAAACACACTAGCTACAGCTTAATTACAAAATACAAATTATACTAAGAACCCACTTTATAAATCTTACACAAAGATACTATTACAAAGTGCTTACAAGTTACACACTTTAAGCCTACACTCTCACAAAAATGACACTCAGTATACTTTCTCTCAATACACTCACTCACTAGGACTTCTCAATACACACTTCTGTGAGAAGTGTGTCTCACTACACTCACTCACTTCACTTTGGTCTCTCACTTTCACTTCAGTTCTGTATATGCAATGCATACCATGCACCTCTATTTATAGCCTACTGGGACTTAGGTCGGTGAAGAGCATGTGGCTCTTAAGTGGGACACGTGGCCCAATGCACACCATGCATTATGTCGGTTTGATTTCTCTTAGAATTGGTTAAGTCAGTTGTGTGGGAAAGTGGGGGTGGTAGAGAATTCTAGAGAGACGTGCTACACCGCCCGACTCTGAGACCGGGCGGTGGCACGGTCCCCCATGGGGACCGTTGGATCCCATGGGGGCATGAGATCCAACGGTGAGATCCAACGGTGGGGACCGTGCCACCGCCCGGTCTCAAAGTCGGGCGGTGGAGACTTTTTTAATTCTAGATGAGTGAAGTCTCATGTGACTTCTAGAAAGTCAAGGGGAGAGAAATACGGAGAGTCTTTTGGACACTTGAAGTCATGTGACTTCTAGATCATTCAAGTGTCTTGGATATAGAGACAAAATAGCCAGTGTTGACTAACAACCTAAGACTCCTCAAGAAGAGAAGATAAAGAAAGTCCTTAAAAACTCTGAAATTATAGAGGTTTTACATGACTTATGGTACTAAGTTGAACTCCTTGATTGTATTCTCAAAATTTAAGTACCTTGTCCTCAGTGTTTGGAGAGGATGAGAGAGGTTTTCGACAGCGCTTCCTCCTTAAAATTAAAGGGGTTTCAGAGTTCTATAGAGTTTTTGGAATGCAAGTGAAGTCTGGATGCCAATTGTTGCTGAAATGTTGCCAAAAGAACCTGTTTAAACCCTTGTTAGAAAGTGGGGGCAATTAGAATTAGTAAAAATTTGAAGTGAGCGCCAAAAAGTTACCCTGTGCTAGACTGTGAGACCCCACCCCTGGTGGGCCCTCAATGTGAATTTGAATACTATATATTAACTTAAGTATTTTAATTATATTAATTATGGGACTTAGTGAGGGTAGTTATGTATTTTCCTAGGGTTAGTCTAGTGGTGTAATTAGTAGAGTCAATAGGGGGTCTTTTGTTATTTTTAGAGTTAGGGAGTTTGTTAGAGGCCCTAGCTAGAGATTTGTATTTACTATAGGGGGTTTGCACCAAAGAATCTTCTAGAAGATCACCTAAAGACCCAAATACCCTCTACCCTAACCCTAATCCTATTCTAACCCCAAGGGCAATTTTGTCCCTAACCCAAAAACCCAACCTATATAAACAAAACCCTCCCCTGCCCAAACAACTACTGTTCATCTCCTTTTTCCTTTCTCTCAAGTTTCAATCTGTTCTCTCTTCTTCTTCCCCCATTCTCTCCAACGAACCCTCATCTCCCCCTCCAATCTCTCTTTTCTCTTCCTCGCCCCAGAAATCCCTTAACAGAAGACCAGCCGAGACCGGCCTGCACCATAAGAGCTACTGCCGAGACCTTTTCTCTTTTTCCCTGTGGTTTTCTCTCTTTTCCTTCTACCTTCAATTGATCAAGGCAAGTGCACTGTGCTGGTAGTCTAGATTGCATGTTTCCTTCCTTTGATTTGCAGTAGAATTCCAATTCGTAATATATATGTTTAGATCGATCCTTGAGCATGTTTGTTTGGTTCCTTTGGCCGTTGATGGATGGGATTACCTCATTTGGATGATCAATGGCCGGTTGATGATGGATGGATGATATAGGAATGATTTATTTTGCTTCTGTAATGATCTATGGAGAATCCCAGAAGAATTGAGTCACGGGAATGAGTTTCCGGAGATGGAATGACAAGAACCCATCTCGCAGTGTTGAGATCGGAATCGACGTAGGACCACCCTTGGTAGATCAGGACCCTACGTCTATGTGAGGGGCCCTGTGCGACCCTGGGATGCGACTTGATCTGGATTTTGATCAGAGGTGGACCACCATTCCTGTGCTTAATGAAGAGAAGTCGTGTCCTGTCGCAGAACTGGGTTCTGTAACAGAACACAACACTGATGGGAGAGATGGGACAGAGTCCAGCGATGGCCGAACTCAGCACTTGCAGAGCCCAGCGGTTGCCGAGCTCAGCGTTAGCGCTGCTCAGCAATTGCCGAGCTCAGTACTGGCCGAACTCAGCGATGGCTGGATTCAACACTAGCCGAACTCAGAGTTCTGCCGAGCATAATGGTTAGGATGAGATTCGCGTTTAGCCGAGCTAAGTGTCTAGGCCGAGCTCAGTGCTCAAAGCCGAGTTCAGTGTTACGGCCGAACTCAGTGTTATGGCCGAACTCAGTGTTTTACTGAGCTCAGCGCCAGACCGGGTTCCGTGCCAGACCGGACTTCGAGCTTAGCCGAACTCAGTGCTTAACCGAGCTGAGAGCTAAACCAACCTCAATGCTCTGCCAAGCCCAATGCATTTTCCCGAACTCAGCTGGGTTGCCGAACTGAGCTAGGCCCTTTGCCGAGCTGAGCTGGGTGGCCGAACTGAGTATTCAATTGAACTCCAATTGCTTAGCCGAACTCCGAGATGGATTTCCAAAAAGGCGGGATTCCAACAAAGGAGAATAGAACCTGGGACATTCCCTTCAGCCAGAATCCTTAGTGTGCACGGCCAACTACCCGGGCCAGGGAGTTAGCCGAACTCACGGGAAGTCCTGGACAAACAGGCTTTGCCTGCAGGGTGTTTTTCCTTCTCTGGACCCAGTGTGCCGAGCTGACCGCCCAGGCTAGAAGGTCGGCTGAGCACACTGTGTACAGTGACACTTCCCAGATTCTAAATTCCATTGTTGCAATCATATGTAGAACCCATTGACCATTCAAATAGACTTCCATCACTGTGCCAACCACGAGTAAATGGTGTGGCTCAACCTTGACTCAGTGGGGTCCACTAATTAAAGTCCAGGTTATGTAATCTAAGATGATTCGACCTTTATACGTTACCAAAATGATGCACATAACTTCTAAGCACCAAACACAATATTCCTTAGCATCTGTGGTTTCACTTAAAGATCGAATTACCTGAGATGGACCTGTATCCGAAAGTGGACCATTTACCTAGGTTGGACTGTTGCTATCTCCCTATGATTCGTGTACTTGGAGATTCATCTCCCTCATACTATGACTATCACTCTATTGTCCTTATTATTGCTCATACATGTTAATTAAATGGAAAATGGAGGACCTAAACCTAGGAATACTTAGAGGTGACCCGGTAATCTGATTGGGTGGATCATTGACCCGTGTCTGTGGCTAGGCGGGCCCTTTTTATGGCCTAAGTTGGATGTGAATTACCCTAGAATGGAGAGGTTAGATTGTATGGGCTTGTGACCCATTATGGACGTAGATGGATCATATGTCATTGAACATGGACTTGTGTCTCATATGGATTGTTATAGACCAGGCCGAATATTTGGTGGGCCTTGGTACGGATCCAATGATTGGAATTGGACTTGAACTATGATCCACAATTTGTATTGAGTACTTAGACCTCTTAGGAACTTTTGTTAGGACCTTGTTCACGCAAGGCAAAGCCTAGACAGACACAGACCTTTATTGTTTCCGAGTCGGCATAGACATTCACTCAGTTGATTTAAGCTCAGCCAGTTGGACTGATCATCACTGGTAGGAGCTATTGAGATTTGTTGTGTGGCTATCATGATGAGCACTGTTGGGACGGACGGTGTGATGCCGGTTCCGGTCGTTGTGGATGATGTTGATGATATTTTGCGGGGTTAGTAATCCCTAGCATTAGCTTAGGATTCCTACCGCGACTGTGTTCAGTATGGGAGGGCCGCGGCATAATATCCCGCGGTGACCAGCTTATGTGGATGTGCCATATTGTGTAGGTTTATTACTGTTATGCTTATTATGATTCTACATTGTTATCTTGCACGACTGCATAGCATATGTACCTTTGTTATTCTCTTAACTTTATACATGTCTCTACTCATTTTGATGCATACATTCTATATTATCTGCATATTGTGACTTGCCAGATCTTTAGATCTGATCCACTCTTGGTGCTTAGGTCTTGACCCCGAGTTCGAGGGCGATGCGTTCGCACTCGTTGAGGTGCCCGTAGCAGGCGACTACGGATGGGGGCCGGCCGACCATGAGGTCGAGCCGGAAGGTGGAGAGCCGACAACAGCTGCAGGGGCTTGAGTGTTCTTTTGTCTGGGTTTTTGAGAGATTTTTGTTGTGAGTTGGGTAGTAATGAAAAATATGTAATTAAACTTTGATTTGTTATCACTATACATTTAGGCTGGACTTCAGCCCATCTACATTTGACATATATACGATGATACCTTATGCTTCCGCTATCTCTGTATGGCTTCCGCTTATAATACGCTTCCGCAATAACAACTGTTGTTACATTATTGTTCAAAAAGTTTTAAATTGGACCTCACTGCGGACCTACGATCTTGGAAGTTCTCGGATTTTCCGGGAAGTAGCGCGCCAATTTCGGTACTTTAACGATTTTCTCGGTATCCGGAATTGGGGCGTTACATAGACCGCCGATTAAAGTACTTGGCTGGTCGGCGGTCAGCATGACTGATTGTGGGTGATAACTGCTTAGAACGGGTCTAATGGTGAAAAACCAATAAAGGCCCAACATGAGCTGTGGCACGTCACAACACGGCCTAAAGCATTAGACGTGAAAACATAGGCCCAATGGTCCAGGTAAACTTTGGGCCAACTGTACCCAGGTCTAACATCTTCATTTTATCCATAAATTCTAAAGGCAAATTTTGCTTGGTGTTAACTTTCCGTGCTGGAATGGTTTTTTTTTTTTTTTTTTTACTAGAGTAGAATTTAACTCTTTGGGAACAATTTTCCTACTTTTCGAAATGATTGAGTGGAGGGAGAGGGAGAGGGAACTGAGACAAAGAGAAGTGGAGGAAGAAAATGAAGAGTTTCGATCCTCTGTCGCAGAAATCACACTAGACCGAGTAACATTTTTTCTGAACTAAATGGTGGGCTCACATAGAGATCGTCTGGATTGTTCAAAGTGTATTTCATCTCCTCCAATCATATATCCTTAAGTTTGAGCTCAAAAGGAATGGATCCCACCATATAATCTAGTACTATGACAAAAACATGACTAAGTACTCCACCTTAGAAGTGATGCAACGCGAGCACAAGTCGCGTATATAGCATGGTGCTCAATCATAGGGTCGATCGACTCCACTTGACTTTAAACTTGGATTTTGATTGGTGGAGACGAAATTTACTTTAAACGTTCTAAATGATTTTCTTCTGAGCTTATAGAAAAGTGTCACACCGTCGGTGTGATAGACAATAGAAGAAGAATACGGGAGGGAGTGAGAGAGAGAGTCAAAAGGAATGGGTCCCACTATATAATCTAGTACTATGACAAAAACATGACTAACTCTACCTTAGAAGTGATGCAACGCGAGCACAAGTCACGTATATAGCATAGTGCTCAATCATACGGTTGATCAACTCCACTTGACTTTAAGCTTGGATTTTGATTGGTGGAGACAAAATTTACTTTAAAAGTTCTAAATGATTTTCTTGTGAGCTCTATGATGGAGTTATAGAAAAGTGTCACATCGTTGGTGTGATAGACGACAGAAGATGAATGAGAGAGAGAGAGAGAGTCAAGGAATGGGTCCCACCATATAATCTAGTACTATGACAAAAACATGACTAACTCTACCTTAGAAGTGATGCAATGCGAGCACAAGTCACGTATATAGCATAGTGCTCAATTATAAGGTGGATCAACTCCACTTGACTTTAAGCTTGGATTTTGATTGGTGGAGACAAAATTTACTTTAAAAGTTCTAAATGATTTTCTTTTGAGCTCTATGATGGAGTGATAGAAAAGTGTCACATCGTCGGTGTGATAGACAACAGAAGATGAATACGGGGAGAGAGAGAGAGAGAGGGAGGAGAGGTGAGACAACTCAGACTGAGAGTACATGACTCATGAGAGAGTTTTTGCAAGATCTGGGTCCCATTTATAATTTATAATTATATTTTAATTAGAATATTACTATTATTTTAATTAAATGTATTTTAGTTATTTAAGTGGGTAGGATTTAGTGGGGCACACGATAGATTAGATGTTTGAATCGGTGAGTCGGGCTACTGGGTAGATGACCTGACCCGCATTTGACCCGACCCAATAACTTAAGCCCAATACTCTCTTAACCTAATCCCTTTTATTTCGAACGCACGACGACTTATTCCTTCCCCACTTATCTCTGCAACGTCTCCCGATCGTTCGTCTTCTTCTTCCTCTTTTCAGCATCCCAAGCCATACCAGCTTTGAGATCTAGCCATCAGAATCAAGATCAGAGGATACCATCATTCTTGGTTCGACCTTCTTATCTCAGGTAACCCTCTCCTCAAATCATTAGGAGTAGATCTATATTCTTGGGTTATCTCCTTTTTCTTTCCAATGGTAGATTTGGATAGGAATACCATAGATTTGTTCATCTGAGCATTTCTTTCTCATATTAATTGTCAGATCGGTTATAGGATTATTCTCGAGCGCTGTGGGAATCTTGATTTGGGTATTAGGGTCTGTGCATTTTTCTTTAACCCGGTGAAAGGCAAGTACCTAATCATGATTTATAAATTTAATATTTGTTTTTCACCTTGATTCGCATGTAGAAACCTTTTGATGCCTTTTATATTGTAATATGAGTATACGATTTTTATCCTTCATTTTACTGTTACTATAATTCCAATATGATGAACTACCGCCCACTGTGTTTGGAATTACTCCCGTGTGGTTTTAATTATGAAACTAGGTGGACCCCACTGATGATGGATCAAGACCGTAGATCCATTAGTGGACCCACGGGCGACCACAGGGATGGTATACCCATGCGAGGTGGGCCTTGGTTGGCCCACCATCAAGCAATCAAAAGAGGGCAGGCGGTAGGGATAAAGAAAATGGGTTTGGGTTATTTTCTTTTTGGGACTGTGGGGCCCATGTGAGCCATTGATCTCAAATCGGGTCCCTACATCATGAAGAAGGGTTTTGGACGACCATATTGATCAGGTCTGATCGTAGCCTCTTGATCAGTGGGACCACTATCCGAGTGGCCCAATTGCTCTGTTGTTGTCGAGTTTATTTGCAGGGAGTTCGATTGTGTTGCTGAGGAAGGGATGAGGGGATGACATGAGAAAGAGGGAGTAAGATGATGTGAGATGACATAAAGGGATAAGGAGGGAGAGTGATGTGGACATGTGGGGGATTAGACATGTCACAATAGTTATTTTATTAAATTTAAAATCAATAGTGTGTGGTACGGTTTGAACTTCTACATGGGGTGTTGAAATAAAAAGTGGGTGTGCTGTGTTGAAATAAGTGAGCATGGGTTGATTGTACCTTGCTTGTGTTGGATGGGAATAAAGTGCAGTTATGACATGGGGTGATGTAATCCCATGAGATTTTTAGTGAGGGTTAAATTATTTTTATTGCTCCTTTTTATTTATGGAAATTAAGAAAAAGGGCCTTGTTATTTTATAAGCATAAATTATGATCTTTAACTATTTTTAATATGTTAAAATTATATTTTATTAATTTGATTATGAGACCGAGTAAATACCGACTTGGCATCCGGTATCTTATTAACATGGGATTTTGTGCTTCATATGACATCGGAAAAATCCTAATGGATTCGAGCTCAACCCATCTCTATTGGAAAACCCTTAATTGGGTCTATGCACCATAATTGGAGAAGGGATGCGTTGACCTTTTATCTATTTAGAGATTCCTATGGTTGTTGGGTACGAGACCTTATGTTTAACCTTAGGATTGGCTTGTGATTATTCTTTGACCTTCGCATGCATATATATATATATATGTTGATTTAGGATATCTATTCCTTTAGATGTATACCTTATGGTGTTATGGACTGTAAAGTGGCTTAGCAAATTCTGTATGACGATTTAATTATAATATGAATGTAGAATGGCCAGCACTTTACTTTGACTTAGGACTCTTGTGTCGGAGCCTTATTATTCAGGTCTATTATGTACATATGTTTCCTTTATGTTGGTCATTTTTGAACGACTGCAGATCGTATATGGACGGTTGATCACCGATGTGTCTGGATCACTTATAATCCGCTATGAATGTGAACAGGTTATCCTGATTTTTGTTTATTGATCGGTTGACCACCGACGTTATGGACGGGCTTTCTCGATTATGTAGGGTTGACCACCCACAACGGGGACACTTGTCTCCGTGTGAATCTTATTGCTCCATTTGTTTTATTGGGATTTATGTCATACGTTCATTCGCGTATATCTTCACTTTTACTTCTATATGATCACACTTGTCTTTATTCTTCTCGTAATGGTATTTAATTTCGAATTATGATTATGTACTTGCTATTTACTTTGAAATATTTGGTGCATAGGTACCGAGCCCTATTTTACCGAGGAAACGGAGGAGGATCAAACGTTTCAAACGTTTGAGCCAACTGACGAACCCGAGTGGGACGCCGGAGACGGTTTCGGAGCCGTTTGAACCTACTTTAGAGAGAACGTCATCGTAGTAATTTCTTAGATGAACTTTCCTCAATGATAAACCTTTCTTAGTAATTGTTTTATTCATTTTTGCAACTTGAATTATTATGTTTATTTGATTTTCGTGATGGTTCATTACTTTGAATACCAATTGAATATAGCTTCCGTTGCATTTAATGAAATTTATTTTGACTCACCACATGTTGAAATTTTATGTGGGTCCACTTTTGAAAGCTTGTGTTGTATTAAACACAGTAATATGAATTTGATTTAATTTTTCACGTTTTTCTCCAATTCTTATTTTGGGGACGTGACAGTTGGTATCAGAGCCCAGCACGATCTTCGGATATTAAAAATGGATAGAAATAATAGGACGTGGTGAGGATTACAATTTTCGTTAGATAGACTTTAAAGTGTTAACTGTAAAGTCTATAGAATTGTTTGTTAGCTTGTTTCACAGGAACTAAAACATTATTATTTTGTTGCAGGTCATGGCACAACGTACGACTAGATCTCAGGACAAAGAGCCTGGGAATGGATCTAATAATTCAGATGAAGTTTCAATCAGCTGTTGCAGGCTTTTATGCAATCACAGGCAACTCAAAATGAGCAACAAAGAGCAGCTGAAGCTGAACGAGCTGCAGAGCTGCAGAGAAACAACAAGAAAGAGAAGATAGAGCTGCTGAGAGGGCACAAGCAGATCATGACGGGGCAGCATTCCAGGCTCAGATCATAGCATTAACTGACAGAGCAGCCCAGCCAGTACAAGTGGTCATGCCTCCTCGGGAAGTAGATCCAAATGACTTGTACGAGAAATTTAGGAAGAGGGTTCCTCCTGAGTTTCACGGGTCCGAGGATCCCATGGCAGCAGATGCCTTTATAGAGCAGTTAGAGCAGATCTTTGCAGTTTTCCGCTGTACTCAGAAGCAGCGAGTGAACTTGGCAGCTTACATGTTCCGAGGGATAGCTCTGCAGTGGTGGAACTCGGTGAAGGCAGTATTGCAAGCAGAGGTAGTGGCTGAAGAAACTGCATGGGAAACATTCACCAAGGAGTTTATGGACAAGTTCATACCCAAATATGTCAAAGACCAGTGGAAGAGGGATTTTCAAAACTTGGTGCAAGGGGATATGTCAGTGCAGCAATATGAACAGCAGTTCACAAGATTGTCTAAGTATGCACCCACACTAGTTGTTCCAGAGGAAGAGAAAATCAGGCGTTTTCTTGATGGATTATCAGCTGATATCTATATGATGATTGGAGACAATCAACGCTCGACATTCCAAGAGGCTGTAAAACCAAGAGGCTGTAAAAAGTGCATATTGGGCTGAAGGTGCACTAAATAAGAAGGCAGCAGAACGGCAAGCCAAATACCAGCAACATCAGTTGAGACAATCTTCTAGTCAGGGCAACCCAAAGAAACCGAAGTTTCAAGGTCAACCCTCAGGTGGTCAGAAACCACTGTGTAGACGGTGTGGAAAGAATCACCCTACTGAGCAATGCTACAAGGAGACTGGGGCATGTTTTCATTGTGGACAGCTTGGACATCAAGTTCGAGATTGTCCCAACGGTGGTAGTCAGTTACAAAAATCTCAGCTAGTAGCTTCTCGTACTCCGGCGCAGCCGTGGAGAGCAGCACCTCCGCAGGGGCCACAACAGATTTATCGAGCCCCACAACAGCAGCAGTTGTACCGAGCACCAGCTCCTCACTATCAGCAGTGTAGGGGTGCATTACCACAGCAACAGAGGCCAGCGCTAGGTCAACAGAGGCCAGTTCAGGGACAACAGAGGCCATTTCAGCAATACAGGCAGCAACCAGTGGGCCAACCAAGAGCACCAAGGCCAGTCCAAGGGCAGCAGAACCAAGCCTATCAGATGGGCAAAGTGTATGCAGTTACGCATGAGGATGCAGATGCTTCTGCAGAAGTGGTGGAAGGTATTGTTCTAATCTCAGAGGTAGAAGCTAAGGCCATTTTTGACCCTGGCTCTACACATTCCTTTGTTTCTCATGACTTTGCTAGACATATCAATGAGGCTGTAGTGAGATTAGATGTTGCTTTAGTAGTGGGTACCCCAATGGGCACGCAGGTCCGTTGTCACCAATATTTTCCGAGTACCCGAGTTCAGGTCGGAGATTTCATTTTACCTGCAGACCTGATTCTTTTAACGATGAAGGATTTCGATGTCATACTTGGTATGGATTGGCTAGCGACCTATAGAGCAGTGATGGACTGTTTTGATAAAACCATCAAGTTGTCGTTGCATTCTGACACAGTTGAATTTGTTGGGCGAAGGAGACCGACTAAGATATGCCGGATTTCGGCACTGAAAGCAGAAAGATTGTTGAAGTCTGGATGCAAAGGATACTTGGCGTTTATCACGGAGGATAAACAGTCCAAAGGGGTGGAGGATATTCCAGAGGTCTGTGAGTTTTCGGATGTTTTCCCCGATGAGATTCCAGGCTTACCTCCAGCCAGAGAGAGAGATTTCTCAATCGAATTGGTACCAGGGACAGCTTCTATTTCTAAAGCTCCATATAGAATGGCTCCAGCAGAACTTAGAGAGTTGAAAACCCAATTGCAGGATTTATTGGACAAGGGATTTGTGAGACCAAGTGTATCACCTTGGGGTGCACCGGTCCTGTTTGTGAAGAAGAAGGATGGTTCCATGAGGATGTGTATTGATTATAGACAACTCAATCAGGTCACAATCAAGAACAAATACCCTCTTCCCAGGATCGATGAGTTGTTTGACCAGCTTCAGGGAGCTGAATATTTCTCAAAGATAGACTTGAGATCAGGATATCACCAGCTCAGAGTTCGAGATCAGGATATTCAGAAGACAGCATTCAGGACCAGATATGGCCACTACGAGTTTTTAGTAATGCCGTTTGGATTAACCAATGCTCTAGGAGTATTTATGGCCTTGATGAATAAGATATTTACTCCATTTCTCGACCAGTTCATCGTTGTTTTTATAGACGATATATTAGTGTATTCTCAATCTCGAGAAGATCACGAGCAGCATTTGAGATCAGCATTGCAGACTTTGAGAGAGCATCAACTCTATGCCAAGTTGAGTAAGTGTGAATTTTGGCTTGAGCAAGTCATTTTCTTGGGTCACATCATCAGCAAGGAAGGATTGGCGGTAGATCCAAGAAAGATTGAGGCAGTGGTCAAGTGGCAGAGACCCATGTCTATAACAGAGATTCGTAGTTTCTTGGGTTTAGCAGGTTACTACAGGAGATTTGTGAGAGGATTTTCATCCATTGCTGCTCCATTGACCAGATTAACACGAAAAGATGTGCCTTTCGTGTGGACTAACAAATGTGAAGCAAGTTTTCAGGAGTTAAAGAATAGGTTGACTACCGCTCCAGTACTCACATTGCCTACAGAGAATGGTAAATTTGTCATTTATACGGATGCCTCGAAAGTTGGATTGGGTTGTGTGCTTATGCAGGATGGGAAAGTAGTGGCTTATGGCTCTAGACAATTGAAAGAGCATGAGAAAAAGTATGCAACTCATGATTTGGAACTTGCAGCAGTAGTCATGGCATTGAAGATGTGGCGTCATTACCTTTACGGTGAGAAGTTTGAAATTCATTCAGACCATAGAAGTCTCCAATATTTGTTTACTCAGCCTGAATTGAACATGAGACAGACCCGGTGGATGGAATACATGAAGGATTTTGACTTTCCAATCAAATATCATCCCGGGAAAGCCAATGTAGTGGCTGATGCATTGAGTCGAAGAGTAGCAACTAATGCATGTTTGAGAGCAGAATGGTCTTGGGCAGAGATTTTTCTCGATCTGGGAGTGTCCTTGCAACCAATTGATGACAAGATTATGTTAGCTAACATGTTCGTCCTAGAACCGGAGATTTTGAGCAGGATCAAAAGCAAGCAATCAGAGGATCCAGAGCTAGCTCGAGTAATTGGACAGATTGACAGCAGACCAGACTTCAGAATAGTAGAGGGTGTGTTGTACTTTCAAGATCGGTTATGTGTGCCAAACATAGAAGAGCTGAAGAATGAGATTATGACGGAGGCGCATCATTCCCGTTATACTATTCATCCGGGTAGTACAAAGATGTACCAGAACCTGCGTAATCATTATTGGTGGAATAACATGAAGAAGGAAGTAGCAGGATTTACAGCAAGGTGTTTGGTGTGTCAACAAGTAAAGGCAGAAAGGAAGCAACCCCCAGGACTTTTGAAACAATTGGAAGTGCCAGAGTGGAAATGGGAACACATAACGATGGATTTTATCTCTGGGTTACCATCGATGCATAACAAAGATAGTATCTGGGTGATAGTAGACAGATTGACGAAAGTGGCACATTTCTTACCGATGAACATTAAGACACCTCGAGATGAGTTAGCTAGAATGTATATGGAGAAGGTTGTCACAATTCATGGTGTTCCTTTATCGATTGTATCAGATAGAGATCCTATATTTTTGGGCAAATTTTGGACAGAACTTCAGGCAGCTTTGGGCACGAAGTTGAATTTCAGTACAGCGTATCATCCTCAGACCGACAGTCAAACTGAAAGGACTAATCAGACACTGGAGGATATGTTGCGAGCTTGCGTCCTTGAATTTGGGAAGGACTGGCAGAAGAGTCTCCCATTATGCGAGTTTGCATACAATAATAGTTATCACTCTAGTATCGGTATGGCACCATTCGAAGCGTTGTATGGCCGTAGATGCAGAACCCCAATTTGTTGGGAAGAGATAGGTGTCAGAAGTTTTCATGGCCCATCTATTGTTAGTGATACCAGTGAACAAGTGAAGCAAATCCATGACCGGTTGAAAATTGCTAGAAGCCGGCAAAAGAGTTATGCAGACATGAAGAGAAGACATCTTCAATTCGAAATAGGTGAACATGTATTTCTTAAGGTTTCACCGACACGGGGAACATTGAGATTTGGGCAAAAAGGCCAGTTATCCCGTAGATTTATCGGTCCATTTGAGATCTTGGAAAGAATTGGAGAAGTTGCCTATAGATTGGCTTTACCAGCAGAGTTGTCAGCGGTGCATAATGTTTTTTATGTCTCAATGTTGAAAAAGTATATCAAGGACCCGTTGCACGTGTTGCACTATGAGCCATTGGAATTGCAGCCAGATGTTACTTATGTGGAGCGACCGTCTCAGATCATCGACACAAAGGAGCAAATTCTCAGGACTCGGACAATACATTGGGTGAAAGTCCAGTGGGAGCACCATAGTCCTCGAGAAGCCACTTGGGAACTTCGGGACCAAGTGAGGAAGTTGTATCCGTTTCTTCTTCCAGAGGTATGATTTTTATTTGGAGGACCAAATGTCCTAAGGGGGGGAGAATGTAAGATCTGGGTCCCATTTATAATTTATAATTATATTTTAATTAGAATATTACTATTATTTTAATTAAATGTATTTTAGTTCTTTAAGTGTGTAGGATTTAGTGGGGCACACGATAGATTAGATGTTTGAATCGGTGAGTCGGGCTACTGGGTAGATGACCTGACCCGCGTTTGACCCGACCCAATAACTTAAGCCCAATACTCTCTTAACCTAATCCCTTTTATTTCGAACGCACGACGACTTATTCCTTCCCCACTTATCTCTGCAACGTCTCCCGATCGTTCGTCTTCTTCTTCCTCTTTTCAGCATCCCAAGCCATACCAGCTTTGAGATCTAGCCATCAGAATCAAGATCAGAGGATACCATCATTCTTGGTTCGACCTTCTTATCTCAGGTAACCCTCTCCTCAAATCATTAGGAGTAGATCTATATTCTTGGGTTAACTCCTTTTTCTTTCCAATGGTAGATTTGGATAGGAGTACCATAGATTTGTTCATCTGAGCATTTCTTTCTCATATTAATTGTCAGATCGGTGATAGGATTATTCTCGAGCGCTGTGGGAATCTTGATTTGGGTATTAGGGTCTGTGCATTTTTCTTTAACCCGGTGAAAGGCAAGTACCTAATCATGATTTATAAATTTAATATTTGTTTTTCACCTTGATTCGCATGTAGAAACCTTTTGATGCCTTTTATATTGTAATATGAGTATACGATTTTTATCTTTCATTTTACTGTTACTATAATTCCAATATGATGAACTACCGCCCACTGTGTTTGGAATTACTCCCGTGTGGTTTTAATTATGAAACTAGGTGGACCCCACTGATGATGGATCAAGACCGTAGATCCATTAGTGGACCCACGGGCGACCACAGGGATGGTATACCCATGCGAGGTGGGTCCTTGGTTGGCCCACCATCAAGCAATCAAAAGAGGGCAGGCGGTAGGGATAAAGAAAATGGGTTTGGGTTATTTTCTTTTTGGGACTGTGGGGCCCATGTGAGCCATTGATCTCAAATCGGGTCCCTACATCATGAAGAAGGGTTTTGGACGACCATATTGATCAGGTCTGATCGTAGCCTCTTGATCAGTGGGACCACTATCCGAGTGGCCCAATTGCTCTGTTGTTGTCGAGTTTATTTGCAGGGAGTTCGATTGTGTTGCTGGAAGGAAGGGGATGAAGGGGATGACATGAGAAAGAGGGAGTAAGATGATGTGAGATGACATAAAGGGATAAGGAGGGAGAGTGATGTGGACATGTGGGGGATTAGACATGTCACAATAGTTATTTTATTAAATTTAAAATCAATAGTGTGTGGTACGGTTTGAACTTCTACATGGGGTGTTGAAATAAAAAGTGGGTGTGCTGTGTTGAAATAAGTGAGCATGGGTTGATTGTACCTTGCTTGTGTTGGATGGGAATAAAGTGCAGTTATGACATGGGGTGATGTAATCCCATGAGATTTTTAGTGAGGGTTAAATTATTTTTATTGCTCCTTTTTATTTATGGAAATTAAGAAAAAGGGCCTTGTTATTTTATAAGCATAAATTATGATCTTTAACTATTTTTAATATGTTAAAATTATATTTTATTAATTTGATTATGAGACCGAGGAAATACCGACTTGGCATCCGGTATCTTATTAACATGGGATTTTGTGCTTCATATGACATCGGAAAAATCCTAATGGATTCGAGCTCAACCCATCTCTATTGGAAAACCCTTAATTGGGTCTATGCACCATAATTGGAGAAGGGATGCGTTGACCTTTTATCTATTTAGAGATTCCTATGGTTGTTGGGTACGAGACCTTATGTTTAACCTTAGGATTGGCTTGTGATTATTCTTTGACCTTCGCATGCATATATATATATATGTTGATTTAGGATATCTATTCCTTTAGATGTATACCTTATGGTGTTATGGACTGTAAAGTGGCTTAGCAAATTCTGTATGACGATTTAATTATAATATGAATGTAGAATGGCCAGCACTTTACTTTGACTTAGGACTCTTGTGTCGGAGCCTTATTATTCAGGTCTATTATGTACATATGTTTCCTTTATGTTGGTCATTTTTGAACGACTGCAGATCGTATATGGACGGTTGATCACCGATGTGTCCGGATCACTTATAATCCGCTATGAATGTGAACAGGTTATCCTGATTTTTGTTTATTGATCGGTTGACCACCGACGTTATGGACGGGCTTTCTCGATTATGTAGGGTTGACCACCCACAACGGGGACACTTGTCTCCGTGTGAATCTTATTGCTCCATTTGTTTTATTGGGATTTATGTCATACGTTCATTCGCGTATATCTTCACTTTTACTTCTATATGATCACACTTGTCTTTATTCTTCTCGTAATGGTATTTAATTTCGAATTATGATTATGTACTTGCTATTTACTTTGAAATATTTGGTGCATAGGTACCGAGCCCTATTTTACCGAGGAAACGGAGGAGGATCAAACGTTTCAAACGTTTGAGCCAACTGACGAACCCGAGTGGGACGCCGGAGACGGTTTCGGAGCCGTTTGAACCTACTTTAGAGAGAACGTCATCGTAGTAATTTCTTAGATGAACTTTCCTCAATGATAAACCTTTCTTAGTAATTGTTTTATTCATTTTTGCAACTTGAATTATTATGTTTATTTGATTTTCGTGATGGTTCATTACTTTGAATACCAATTGAATATAGCTTCCGTTGCATTTAATGAAATTTATTTTGACTCACCACATGTTGAAATTTTATGTGGGTCCACTTTTGAAAGCTTGTGTTGTATTAAACACAGTAATATGAATTTGATTTAATTTTTCACGTTTTTCCCCAATTCTTATTTTGGGGACGTGACAGTTTTAAGTGGCAAAACCTATTTAGACTTCCATTTATAGGAAAACCATTTTACATGTTTTAAATTTTCCTTTGAAATGGAGCAGTCAGATCTTCTTTGAAACGATTACAGTCATTCAGCCAAACATGTAGGGATGGCAATTCCGTCCGGTCCGGTCCGATCCGATCCGATACCCGCTCCGTTTGGATATGGATTTCGGATATTTTTTCGGAGATCGGGTCGGATTCGGATATGGATTTTAAAAAAAATTCGGAGATCGGATCGGAGGCGGATATGGAGATATCCGATCCGAATATCCGTTTGGATATCCGATCCGAATATCCGATCGGATATCCGTTTGGATATCCGAACCGTATCCGACCCGTTTGGATATCCGTTTAACCCTTAATTGCAGTTTTCCTCCTTATCTTATATAATATTATATATATTACACCATATATATATATATATCAATATATTATAGATAACACTTCAATAATTGGGATTTGTATGACTTGTGTAAGTGTGTTGAAACTTGAATGACTTTATTTTGGAAGTTTATTTTTGGATTTATTTTGAATTGTATCGTCTTTTTAATGTTTTTAATGCTTAAATTATATTTTGAATTGTATTGTCTTTTTAATATTTTTTTAATGATTTGGATATCCGATTCTCCGTTTGGATATCCGATATCCGTTTGGAGGCGGGGATGGAGGATAGAATGGATATCCGTTTGGAGATCGGAGCGGATATGGAGACGGAGAATTGGATTTGGATATGGAGGCGGATATGACAATATCCGCCTCCGATCCGACCCGTTGCCATCCCTACAAACATGTTTTTAATGCTTTTGTTTAAGAGAAATGAAAGATTTGTTCATGAAAAAAAAGATGTCAAACGAGCTGAAGGCTGACGCTGATATCCACCAAAAGTGAGACCCACTTGAGAAGCTCTAATGTGAATTAGGAGTGTGCAAAACTGTCAGGCCATAGAATGATTATAATCTCTCGTTTAGGCCTTGGAAGCTTAATCCTTGTCCAAACTTTGTTCTAATAAAATTCGAGTAGATGATATCCACAAAAATCTGAAGTTAGATTCCATGCCAACTGTGCAGTCAGGTTGGTCGGCCAGGTGATCAGGCATTTTAGCACGTGGAGCTACATGGTGGCCCCACCTACTAATTCCCTACCTCATCTATAAGTCCGTGAAGAAGCCCTCTCCTTCACTCAACTCCTCTGCTTTGCACCGTTTGCATACACAGAGAACAGAGAGAGAGAGCGAGAGAGAATGGATTTGTTAACGTTTCTCGTCCTAATTCTCTTAGTTTGGACATGCATCCATTTCCTCCTCCAAACAAGAAACAGTAAACTCCCACCAGGTCCCTTCCCTCTCCCCATCGTAGGAAGCCTCTTCAAGCTCGGCTCCAGACCCAACGAGTCCCTCGCCCAACTCGCCCAACTCTACGGCCCCCTCATGACTCTCCAACTCGGCAGCTTAACCACAGTCGTCGTCTCCACCGCCACTATGGCTAACCAACTCCTCCTCAAGCACGACCTCATCTTCTCGGGTCGAACAGTTGCCGACTCAACTCGAGTCCTCAACTACCACGAGTCCTCAGTCTTGTGGACCCCACCTAACCCTCGCTGGCAAACCCTCCGGGCCCTCTTGAACACTCAGATCATGACCGTCAAGAGGCTCGACGCAAACATCGACCTGCGAAGAGCCAAAGTGCAGGATCTGGTCTCGCACGTGCGCGACTGCTCTGTTACGAAACGGGCGGTGGATATCGGACGTGCCGCTTTCGCTACGACTTTGAATCTGGTGTCGAACACGCTCTTTTCGGTGGATCTGGTGGATTTGGGGTCTGAGGAAGCGCAGGAGTATAAGGATGTGGTTTGGGGGATCTTGGAGGAGGCTGGGAGGCCCAATGTTTCGGATTACCTGCCGTTTCTGAGGTGGATGGATTTGCAAGGGGTGAGGCGCCGATCGAGGGGGTATATTGGGAAGCTGTACCGTCTGTTTGATGAAATGATCGACCGGCGTCTGAGGGAGAGATCACTGGGTGACTATTCAAGGAGAGAGGATTTTTTGGATGTGCTTCTTGATCATCAGAACGAGGAGAAGGGGTTTCAGCTTAAGCGCCACGAAATCAAAGCCTTGCTTGTGGTAAAACTCCCTTTACTTCACTCTTGCTCTCATTAAGTAATCATATTTTGACCAAGGACCAGGTAAAATACGTAGAAGAATTAGCTGAGTCACCTTATTTTAATATTTAAATATTTATTTCTAATAATTTTGGAGAGGTTTGAAGTCATCAACTTAAAATGATGATTGGACTTTACATTCAATTTTTGGACTAATAAAACTTTATAATATGTAACAACTTTTCTTTTTTTTTTTTCTTTTTTTATTATATAGTTTTTCTTGCATATATGATTTTATTAATTTAATTTGATAATAATAAATGTATGCAAATAAAAGGATATATTTATATTTTATAAGTTTTTTATTTTTTTATATTTTATAATTATTTAAATGAAATCATGACTTTCTGGAGCCTCTTTGTGGGCTCTAGTGAAGTATGTTTTGTTTTTTATCAGAGTCAAGTGGCAAACATAAGTTTTCCCAACTTTGATATACGTATCATTCTTTATTCCTATGCCGAGTTACTAGTTTTTTCTTCTGTCTTATTTCATTTTTCCCGAGAACATAAAAGAAAAGGTGGGCCCCATTAAACAGACAGTACCTCCTAAATAGTTTTAATGCACCCACCTTGAGAATATGGCCGTAATGTGATTAGTCGTCATCATATTCCTTTTGAACTTAGCATTTCTCTATCAGGATTTTCACTAAAAGATTAGCCCTAAATACTAATTAGACAAATTGATTATGAAAAATAAAGAATTGATAGATTAAGGTATAATACATTTTAGAATCACCCTCGTGGCAACATGTAACGATATCATTATCAACATGACGCTCATTTTGCATATGTCCCGCCCACCAACCTAGCAGAGTCGATGTTTTAGTTTCTCCATCTCCATTTTCAATGAAGTTTTTCTTAATTTAGAAGATCATTAAGAGAAGAAATGAACGCTTGTAATGGATGAACGCATCAGCAAATATTAACTTGTTCTCGAAAAAAAGCATGAAAGCATAAAAGCATGACAAAAGAAGAGAAAGCACAAAAAGAAAACGAGAAGGGCATACTAGCCACTAGCTTCAACAACACCATTGGCCAAACCTCTTTTGGATTAGTTAATCTCAGCATTGATAACCATTAACTGGGGTAATTTCTTTTCAAAAGAGTTAGGTTTGTTAAATATAGAATAGGGCTTCTAAGATGTTGAAGAGGAAAATTAATAAAGATCATTGACTACCAAAGGCTTCAAGGAGCTTGGAGGAGAAAAAAAGGGTTTAATAAAGATCATGACTACCAAAGGCTTCAAGGAACTTGGAGAAAAAACAAAGTTTTCATTTCACCATAAGTAAAAAGCCGTCTCAACATTGGAATATTCGGAGAAGAAGAAAAGAGAAGAGAAATAACCTTTTATATGTGTACTATCTCTCCGGATTTGATTTGTTCATCCTTCTAAGCGTGTATTTCTCCCCTTAGAGTTCGATGTGCAGGGAAACTTCATTGAAAATAGATATGGAGAAACTAAAACATTGATTCCAGTAGGTGGGATATATGCAAAATGGGTATCATGTAGATAACAATATCATTAGGTAGATAACGATATCAATTCATCTAATCAGTATTTAAGGTTACTTTTTTCATAAAAATCTCTGGTTACTTTTTTCGTAAAAATCTCTTTTCGTTTGTTAGCTATTGTTGGGAAGTTCCACATTCCACATCGCCTAAGTAATAAGCTTGACATGTCTTAATATACCTGTATGGGCCATCCACCTATCAGCTTAAGCTTTTGGGTTGGCACATGGTTTATTACATTACATTGGAAGATCCACCCCAAGTCACCCCCTTACTGTCCTATGCCTACGCCACTGAATGAACTATTAGTGCGTCTTTTGATGACGAGGTATCCGTTGACCACTCCTACGGTTGATCATTGGTAAAATTCACACCACCCACTAACATTGTGTATTAGGTAAGACCCAAACAGTTTGAAGCTAGGACCTCCAGCTCATCTAACCTTTTGTGTGCATGTCTGTTTTTTTTTTTTTTCTTCTTTTGGTGCTAGAACACTTCAAACTTTAATTTTTGGTAAAACAACATCCAATGCAAGGACCGACCTTTTTTTTTGGGTTAAAAACAAAGACCGACCTAACCACATTAACTAGTGTCCCACTATTAGAAACCATGAAAGAAGAAGAAGAAAAGTCCAAGAAAAAGAAGAAAAAGTTGTAGGAGGTTGACAATATCATCAACCAAGTTAATGATATCGTCAACTAGATTGATGATATCATCAACTAAGGTGATTTCGTCCAAAATCATGTACAAACAACTATCTCGTCATTTTATGGTTTTTCTTCATAAAACTGTTTGATTATAGTTTAAATTTAATTTTTACGTAAAAATCCATTCATTTTAAATGACTTAGTTTTTCAATAGGTGGACCCCATTGTGGAGTTTTATTCTTTTAACTTTGGAATTCTGTAAGCTAAACCTTGGCATTCATACTCATCCATGAACTCCTTAGTAAGACCCACTTATTGAAACTCTAATTCAATTGAAATAAATGGAAGGTTTCTTTTGTGAGCATTGGACAAATTTCACTTTAAAAGGATTTGGGATCTTTGTTATATTGATCCATGGTGCTCACATTATTGTGAGCGCCATATATACGTAGTGGGCCCCACCTTATGACTCATCCAAGTAGACCATAAAATAGGGAACCCCCTTGTCACGCCCCCGGACCGAGGTCCCGCTAAACGAGGCCTTAATCCGGGGACGCGGCGCGACGGGCCGGAAAATTCCGCCCGCACACGCTAGTTTCCCACAGGTTTCCGCGGTAAGGATTCACTTAATCCGATCCAATAGTGATATATAGGAATCACTTTCATACAAATGACTTACGCGGAAGCATTGTAGCAAACATAAAAGTCTCTCAAACGGGTATAAAATGAGAACGCAAGAGACTAGCATCAAAAGAGAAACATTTTACTGTAGGCCCCAAAGTTAGTTTAAAGTTGATACAAAAGTAAAGTTAATCATTAATTACAAATTTTTCCCAAAAGAAGATAAGCCAACAATGGCCATGACAAAAACCCAAAAGATATATCATGAAATCCCCAAAATGTGATCGCAGCTCCAAGGCAACCCGACGTCTAATTGACATCATCGGGCCGCCACTCGCCCTCCACTGGAACTATAGGTTCCGCCTCGAAGTGCGCCTCAACCGCGAGGGGCTCGACATCTGGCACCAAACAAAAGAGAGTCAGACACGACGGTCTGGCAAGCAATTACAACAATAATAGGATGAAAGTAAAACAAAACATGATAAGTAAGAGCCACGATGAAATCACGATTAATAACAATGCCGAAGTAAAGATAGAAGATACATCTCAATGGTTTACAATTCCAGTGTCATGATAAGTAACATAACAAATGCCATGAGATGAACGTTAATGCATAAAAACATTGGCAACCCACATAAAGTTATATTCCCCTGTTACCGAAGTAACCGGAGCAGACAAACCGTAGCCACTAAACGTGGGACCGGAACGACATAGTCGTTATCAGACAGAACCGTAGCCACTACTCGTGGGACCGGATAATTACCGTTGCCATGGTCGGTACAGACAGAATCCAAACTGCAGCTGGCAGACAAATTAAAGACCCCAAGACGGATGATCAGTCCGACAAGGTGACCTAAGCCTAGTGGTGCCATTATAATGAAAATCCGAAACCTCGAAGAAATGCAATTCTATTTATAAGATACATTTCCAAAATCGATAAGTAAACTACTCCAAACGATGCATATTGGCGGATCCGAGCAAAATAGGTGAGTAGTTTCCTCATTACTAAAACATGGGGTAACCCACTTCAAAACATTAAAAAGAATTGGAGAAAGAACCCAAAACAAAAGTCTTTTTATACAAAAGAATGTATAATGGTTCGGTCGACTAAGCGGGTAGTCTCGATATACATTTGACCCCTTTATTGTCATTAAAAGAAAGTGATTTGGTGCCACCGAAGATCATTGACAATCATAAGGGATTAAGTGTACATTTAGACTTGAGGGTTTTTCAAGTGGTATTGGCCATAGTCCAAGACACTTCTCACCATGAATTCTAGGCTTGTAAAAGGTTGAATGGGCTTCACTTATAGGAGAGAGTTTGGGGCTGAATTGAGCTTGGACATAGGCCCGAAGTGGACTTGAAATTATATAGAATAAGTCCTTAAAAGTGTAGGTTTAAATCCCTTCTTAACCAGGCCCACAACTGACCTTCCCCAAGCTCAAACAGTCCACTAATCAGGCCCAATTCAGTCCTTAAAGTAGCCCAGGATTCAGGCCATAAAACAGTCCAATGCCAGGTCTTGAAATAGCCCATCAACAGGTCTCAAAATGGTCCAAGAACTGACCTTAAAACAGGCCCAAAGGAGCCCTGAAAACAGGCCCAAAACTGCCCTGAAAACAGGCCCAAAATTGACTGACCCGAGCCCCCCAGACTGGGCTGGGCTCGCTCGAGCGGACCCAGACAGTGCCTGGTCCGCTCGAGCGACCCAGTGGGTCGCTCGAGCGGACTGGGCCTGCCCAGTCCGGCCCGAGTGCAGAATTCTTCCCTTTTTTTTTTGTTTTTCTTCCTCTTTTCTTGCTCATTTCCATTCCCTTTCATTTCTTTCTTCCATACACAAATTTACAACATCTTGGGCCTCTTCTCAACCTCCATAAATCATCAAACCATCATCCATAATCATCTAATTAGCACAAACTCAACACTTTTTAAAAGAATCCAAGTTCTTTTCCATTTCTTGAACACCCACTTGAACACAATGAAACCAATTTTTCCAAGAAACCAAAATGATAACAAACTTCCAATGCATGGTAGAACAACAACATAAATTAAGATAGCTATGACAATGATCCATTAAATCAAAATAAACCATAAACTAAAGAAGATTAACACAAAAGGAAAATCAAGAAATAGAACCAATGAGTGAAAGCATCACATAATTGTTGAAATATACTTGCCTCAAGCCAAGATATGATCAAAATCACTCTTCAAACCAAGCCTTAGAGCCTCAAGCTCCAAATCTACAAAAACCCCAAAAATTTTCCCAAGAAACCCTAAAAGGTCAACATTTGTAAATCCTCAATGAAAACTTTAACAAATGGGTCTAAAACACTCCAAATGGAGAGGAAAACAAGGATCTTGAGTTTAGAAAACCAATGCTAACCTTGAGGAACCCAAACAAAGGAGAGAGGCTTGAATAAGGGGCTTCACTTAGCTCAAACTCCTCAAGAAGAGTATCTTTGGGAAGCTTTAAGAGGGAGGAAGACTTTGAGGAGATCAATCCTCCAAGAACACCTCACCAAGTGAGAGTTTCAGAGGAGAGAGAGTGAGAAGGGAGGAGAGGAAAAGCCCTAGCAAAGAAAGTTGCTGGAATGGAATGAAGAAGGAGAAAGAAGAGCCCCCTTCTTAAGAGACAAGTCTTGTGGGCCCCGATCTTCCCAAGGCTACAAATGGTACTTGCGGGCCCCGAACGAAGACGACGAAGAAGACAAAAATGATCGGCGAAATTTCTACTTTCCAAAAAGTATATTTTTGACAATTTCTGAAATTTTCGAAATTTGGGTACAGGTTTTGTGTGAAATGTCATTTTTGCCCTTTTTCTCGAAAAACGCGATTTCTGATCACAAAGTCAAGTTGGCCAAAACATGAAAGTTGATGATCTAGAGGAAATAAGTCAAAATACACATAAATTGGGATTTTACAAGCATCATAAATAAACTCAATAATTTCACACACAATCCACGGGCGCCCCGGCCCGTGTCAAACTTAAGTCAAAGACTAACAAAGGTTCTCAAAGCTAATCAAACATTCTAATCTAGCTTAATAAAATAAGCTAATCGTCCACTAACCCCACTTATCCACTAATCACGGTTAAAACATAATTAAATACTTCAAACCTGGGTCGGGGTCTGACATCCTCCACCCCTAAGAATCACATTTGGTCCTCCAAATGATCACTAACCTCTGGGAATAGCTAAGGGTACTTCTTTTGAACTTTCTCACGAAGCTCCCAAGTGGCTTCTTCTGGTCCATGATTCTCCCAACGAATCTTTACCCACTGAATTGTCCTATTCCTCAGTTCTTGATCTTTGGTGTCAATAATCTCTGCCGGTTTTTCGATGTAGGTGGCATCCTCTCTGACATCCAACGGCTCATGATGTAGCACATGCGAAGGGTCTGAAACATACTTCCTTAACATTGACACGTGAAACACGTTATGCACACCCGACAGTTCTGGAGGCAAAGCTAATCTGTACGCCACTTCCCCGATTCGACTCAAGATCTCATACGGACCAATAAATCTCTTAGACAATTTGCCTTTCTGCCCAAATCTCAGTGTCCCTCTGACCGGAGATACCTTTAAGAATACCTTGTCTCCAACTTGGAATTGGAGATCCTTTCTTCGAACATCAGCATAGCTCTTCTGTCGGCTCCTCGCAATCTTCAATCTCTCATGGATAATTCTGACTTTATCACTTGTTTCCTCAACTAAAGATGGACCATGAAAACTGCGTTCTCCGACTTCTTCCCAACACACGGGGGTTCTACACTTCCTGCCATAAAGCGCTTCAAAAGGGGCCATTCCTATGCTTGAATGGTAACTATTGTTGTATGCAAATTCGCAAAGCGGTAGATTCTCGTCCCACTGATTCTTGAAATCAAGGACACAAGCCCTAAGCATGTCTTCGAGGGTCTGAATGGTCCTTTCCGACTGACCATCCGTCTGCGGGTGGTACGCTGTACTGAATTGAAGCTTCGTTCCCATCGATTCATGCAAAGTCTTCCAAAACCTCGAAACAAATCTACTATCCCGATCTGAAGTGATGGAAACCGGCTGACCATGACGACTAACGATCTCTTTAACAAAAGCTTGCGCTAAAGCCAACATGTGCATCTTCTTACCGGTCTTCAAAGGAATAAAGTGTGCCGACTTGGTTAACCGATCAACTATGATCCAAATGGCATTGTTCCCCTTGCTTGTAGTCGGTAAACCTGATACAAAATCCATTGTCAGGTGCTCCCATTTCCACTCTGGGATTTCTAACGGTTGCAAAAGACCAGGTGGTTTCTGATGTTCCGCCTTGACTAATTGACAAGTCATACATCTAGACACAAAGGCTGCTATCTCTCTCTTCATATTGTTCCACCAAAAACGACTCTTCAAATTTTGATACATCTTCGTACTCCCTGGGTGCACTGAATACCTCGTATTATGAGCTTCTACCATAATGTCATCTTTCAATTTGTCTACTTTAGGAACACAAAGTCTGCCACGGAAGTACAAAACTCCATCCAACATCTGAAAATCTGGCCTTTCCGAGATATGCTCCACAATTTTAACCAAGTCTGGATCTTGCATCTGATTGTCCTTAATTTTCTGAATGAAGACTGGCTCGGACACTGTCATATATGCCAACACAACTCCTTCTCTCAAAGGTTGGAACTCTACTCCCAAATCCTCAAATTGCTGAAAATTGTAAAACCCATGCAAACTAGCCAAACAAACTGATTTCCTACTCAACGCATCAGCCACTACGTTAACTTTCCCCGGATGATAGATAATCGGAAAATCATAGTCTTTGATGTACTCCATCCACCTTCTTTGCCTCATATTTAATTCTTTCTGAGAGAACAAGTACTGGAGACTACGGTGATCCGAATGAACTTCAAATTTTTCTCCGTACAAGTAGTGTCTCCACATCTTCAACGCGAAAACTATGGCTGCTAACTCCAAATCGTGCGTTGCATACTTCTTTTCATGTTCCTTCAATTGCCTCGAGCCATATGCAATCACATTTCCATTTTGCATCAACACACAACCGAGTCCTACTCCTGAAGCATCCGTAAAGATAACGAAACCACCACTCCCTGAAGGTAAGGTGAGGACAGACGCTGAGGTTAACCTCTTTTTCAACTCCTCAAAACTAGCTTCAAATTTCTCTGACCATACAAACGGCACATTCTTTCGGGTTAACTTAGTCAATGGTGCTGCAATGGATGAAAAACCTTGAACAAATCTCCTATAATAACCTGCCAAACCCAGAAAACTTCTAATCTCTGTCACGTTTTTCGGCCTCTCCCAATTGATAACTGCTTCAATCTTTGATGGGTTAAATGCTAGCCCTTTTTCAGAAATAATGTGACCAAGAAAAGAGACTTGCTCTAACCAAAACTCACACTTCCCAAGCTTCGCATACAACTGGTTATCTCTCAACAACTGCAAGGAAGTCCTCAAATGCTGCTCATGATCTTCTCTCGACTTGGAATACACTAGAATATCATCAATGAAGATGACGGTGAACTGATCTAGATAGGGTGCAAAAATCTTGTTCATGAGAGCCATGAATACCGCTGGTGCATTCGTTAGTCCAAAGGGCATTACCAAAAATTCATAGTGCCCATATCTAGTTCGAAAAGCTGTCTTCGGGATGTCTGATTCTCTAACCCTCAACTGATGGTATCCGGACCTCAAATCTATCTTCGAGAAAAACTTTGCACCTTGCAACTGATCAAACAACTCGTCTATCCTAGGCAAAGGGTACTTGTTCTTAATGGTCACTTGGTTCAACTTCCTGTAGTCTATACACATCCTCAAACTCCCATCTTTCTTCTTGACAAAAAGCACTGGGGCTCCCCATGGGGAAACACTTGGCCTAACAAAGCCTTTATCTAGCAACTCTTGCAATTGCAACTTCAATTCTCCTAACTCTGCTGGAGCCATCCTATAAGGAGCAATGGAAATCGGGGCAGTTCCTGGCACCAACTCTATTGTAAACTCAACTCCTCTGACAGGTGGTAACCCTGGAATCTCTTCTGGAAAAACATCGGGAAACTCACACACTATCGGAATATTCTCCACCCCTAGGGACTGTTCGTCCTTGGAAACGAAAGCAATAAATCCTTCACAACCTGATCTCAACAACTTAGCTGCAGAAAGAGCTGAAATAAACCTAACTGGGGAAATCCTTTTCTCTCCCTGAAACTTCACTCCGGAGGACAACCCATCCAACCTAAACACAATGGTCTTACTATAGCAATCCATGGAGGCATGATGACCCGCTAACCAATCCATGCCTAGAATAACATCGAAGTCATGCATAACTAAGGTAATAAGATCTGCAGGGAAAATGACTTCTCCTATCTTCACTGAACAACCCGGGTAAAAAGTACTACACACCACTTGCTTCCCTACTGGAGTAGTAACAGTCAAAACAAACTCTAACTCTCTAACAGGTACACTAATCTTTTTAGCAAACACAAGGGATAAGAAAGAATGGGTAGATCCCGGGTCAAACAACACTTTAGCTTCTACATCACAAATTAGGAGTTTACCTTCCACAACATCACCCGCCGCTTCTGCATCCACCTGATTGATATGGTTGAGACGGCCTTGCTGACGAGGTCTATTCTGATTCTGATTTGGTCTCCCAAGCTGCATATTCCAATTTTGTTGCTGTGGACGGGCATTCTGGTTCTGTGGCTGTTGACGGGGCTGCTGGATCTGCTGCTGCCTCGGTGGGTTCTGAACTACTTGTTGATTTTGCTGAGGGGCTTGCCTTGGCGGCTGCTGAGGTGCCCTATTGCCCTGGTTCCTATTATTCAGGCAATCCTTCACTTGGTGGTCTGAGCTACCACACTTGAAACACGCCCCTGAAATTCGATAACACTGCTGAGAAGGGTGATTCTTGCCACAATGCTCACACCCGCCTTGAGTGGGAGCATTCTGCTGTTTCTTTTGTTTCTTTCCTTGGTACGATTTCTGTCCACTTTGAAACTGCTGCCTCTTTCTTTGGTTGTCCTTAATAATCTGATTGTTTATATCCTCGAACCTGTAGGCCCTTTTGATAGCCTCTTGAAAGGTGGTCGGTGGTACCACACCCAAAGCATCTCTCAAAATAATGGGGTTGAGCCCATCCATAAACTTAGTGATCTTTTTCTCCTCGGTGTCCACCAACTCTGGAGCATAGCGAGATAACTTTTCAAACTTGGTAAGATATTCCAGGACAGTCATATCTTCTTGCTTAAGCAACTGGAACTCCGCTGCCTTTTGCTTCTTAATATGCGCTGGGACATATTTCTCACTAAACTGCTGCTTGAAAGTGGCCCAAGCAATCCCATCTTCAATATTCTGATAACTTTCCTTGACAGTCTTCCACCAAATGTCTGCCAACCCAGTAAACATGGATGCTGCTAAGTGAACCCGCTGTCTGCCTGTACATACAAAAATGTCGAAGATGTTCTCGGTATGAGCCAACCAATCATCAGCTGTTAAAGGGTCTTCCTGACCCGTAAATTCTTTAGGACCCCTTTTTCTGAACTTCTCAAATAGAACATTAGGGTCTCGATCCCTATTCTGCACCGCTTCCACATTAGCTACTAGTTCCGGCCTTCTACCCAACACTTCAAGCAGTTGCCTTTGCACTTGAGTCAATTCCTCATCCTTCTTGGCCATTTGTTCTTGAAATCGAGCTTGATTTTCATTGGCTCGCTGCTGTTGTTCGACCAACATTTGCATGAGTTGTTGGAATTGACCCGTTACCGGGTTTTCAATCTCGCTGTCATGATTGCTACCCGATGCATTCGCACTTGCCGGAGGTCGACGCGGAGGCATAGTGCTGCAAAACAACTTGTTAGTACAACAAGATATAATAATATAGCGTTCCCAATCCCAATTCGATGCTAACTAACGGTAATGCTAACGAATCCTTGCCACGTCCTTATGTTTCTAATCCAATTTTAATTGCCTCAAATATTTCTCGCTCTGATACCAAGCCTGTCACGCCCCCGGACCGAGGTCCCGCTAAACGAGGCCTTAATCCGGGGACGCGGCGCGACGGGCCGGAAAATTCCGCCCGCACACGCTAGTTTCCCACAGGTTTCCGCGGTAAGGATTCACTTAATCCGATCCAATAGTGATATATAGGAATCACTTTCATACAAATGACTTACGCGGAAGCATTGTAGCAAACATAAAAGTCTCTCAAACGGGTATAAAATGAGAACGCAAGAGACTAGCATCAAAAGAGAAACATTTTACTGTAGGCCCCAAAGTTAGTTTAAAGTTGATACAAAAGTAAAGTTAATCATTAATTACAAATTTTTCCCAAAAGAAGATAAGCCAACAATGGCCATGACAAAAACCCAAAAGATATATCATGAAATCCCCAAAATGTGATCGCAGCTCCAAGGCAACCCGACGTCTAATTGACATCATCGGGCCGCCACTCGCCCTCCACTGGAACTATAGGTTCCGCCTCGAAGTGCGCCTCAACCGCGAGGGGCTCGACATCTGGCACCAAACAAAAGAGAGTCAGACACGACGGTCTGGCAAGCAATTACAACAATAATAGGATGAAAGTAAAACAAAACATGATAAGTAAGAGCCACGATGAAATCACGATTAATAACAATGCCGAAGTAAAGATAGAAGATACATCTCAATGGTTTACAATTCCAGTGTCATGATAAGTAACATAACAAATGCCATGAGATGAACGTTAATGCATAAAAACATTGGCAACCCACATAAAGCTATATTCCCCTGTTACCGAAGTAACCGGAGCAGACAAACCGTAGCCACTAAACGTGGGACCGGAACGACATAGTCGTTATCAGACAGAACCGTAGCCACTACTCGTGGGACCGGATAATTACCGTTGCCATGGTCGGTACAGACAGAATCCAAACTGCAGCTGGCAGACAAATTAAAGACCCCAAGACGGATGATCAGTCCGACAAGGTGACCTAAGCCTAGTGGTGCCATTATAATGAAAATCTGAAACCTCGAAGAAATGCAATTCTATTTATAAGATACATTTCCAAAATCGATAAGTAAACTACTCCAAACGATGCATATTGGCGGATCCGAGCAAAATAGGTGAGTAGTTTCCTCATTACTAAAACATGGGGTAACCCACTTCAAAACATTAAAAAGAATTGGAGAAAGAACCCAAAACAAAAGTCTTTTTATACAAAAGAATGTATAATGGTTCGGTCGACTAAGCGGGTAGTCTCGATATACATTTGACCCCTTTATTGTCATTAAAAGAAAGTGATTTGGTGCCACCGAAGATCATTGACAATCATAAGGGATTAAGTGTACATTTAGACTTGAGGGTTTTTCAAGTGGTATTGGCCATAGTCCAAGACACTTCTCACCATGAATTCTAGGCTTGTAAAAGGTTGAATGGGCTTCACTTATAGGAGAGAGTTTGGGGCTGAATTGAGCTTGGACATAGGCCCGAAGTGGACTTGAAATTATATAGAATAAGTCCTTAAAAGTGTAGGTTTAAATCCCTTCTTAACCAGGCCCACAACTGACCTTCCCCAAGCTCAAACAGTCCACTAATCAGGCCCAATTCAGTCCTTAAAGTAGTCCAGGATTCAGGCCATAAAACAGTCCAATGCCAGGTCTTGAAATAGCCCATCAACAGGTCTCAAAATGGTCCAAGAACTGACCTTAAAACAGGCCCAAAGGAGCCCTGAAAACAGGCCCAAAACTGCCCTGAAAACAGGCCCAAAATTGACTGACCCGAGCCCCCCAGACTGGGCTGGGCTCGCTCGAGCGGACCCAGGTCCGCTCGAGCGGACCCAGACAGAAGCTGGGTCGCTCGAGCGGACCCAGACAGTGCGTGGTCCGCTCGAGCGACCCAGTGGGTCGCTCGAGCGGACTGGGCCTGCCCAGTCCGGCCCGAGTGCAGAATTCTTCCCTTTTTTTTTTTGTTTTTCTTCCTCTTTTCTTGCTCATTTCCATTCCCTTTCATTTCTTTCTTCCATACACAAATTTACAACATCTTGGGCCTCTTCTCAACCTCCATAAATCATCAAACCATCATCCATAATCATCTAATTAGCACAAACTCAACACTTTTTAAAAGAATCCAAGTTCTTTTCCATTTCTTGAACACCCACTTGAACACAATGAAACCAATTTTTCCAAGAAACCAAAATGATAACAAACTTCCAATGCATGGTAGAACAACAACATAAATTAAGATAGCTATGACAATGATCCATTAAATCAAAATAAACCATAAACTAAAGAAGATTAACACAAAAGGAAAATCAAGAAATAGAACCAATGAGTGAAAGCATCACATAATTGTTGAAATATACTTGCCTCAAGCCAAGATATGATCAAAATCACTCTTCAAACCAAGCCTTAGAGCCTCAAGCTCCAAATCTACAAAAACCCCAAAAATTTTCCCAAGAAACCCTAAAAGGTCAACATTTGTAAATCCTCAATGAAAACTTTAACAAATGGGTCTAAAACACTCCAAATGGAGAGGAAAACAAGGATCTTGAGTTTAGAAAACCAATGCTAACCTTGAGGAACCCAAACAAAGGAGAGAGGCTTGAATAAGGGGCTTCACTTAGCTCAAACTCCTCAAGAAGAGTATCTTTGGGAAGCTTTAAGAGGGAGGAAAACTTTGAGGAGATCAATCCTCCAAGAACACCTCACCAAGTGAGAGTTTCAGAGGAGAGAGAGTGAGAAGGGAGGAGAGGAAAAGCCCTAGCAAAGAAAGTTGCTGGAATGGAATGAAGAAGGAGAAAGAAGAGCCCCCTTCTTAAGAGACAAGTCTTGTGGGCCCCGATCTTCCCAAGGCTACAAATGGTACTTGCGGGCTCCGAACGAAGACGACGAAGAAGACAAAAATGATCGGCGAAATTTCTACTTTCCAAAAAGTATATTTTTGACAATTTCTGAAATTTTCGAAATTTGGGTACAGGTTTTGTGTGAAATGTCATTTTTGCCCTTTTTCTCGAAAAACGCGATTTCTGATCACAAAGTCAAGTTGGCCAAAACATGAAAGTTGATGATCTAGAGGAAATAAGTCAAAATACACATAAATTGGGATTTTACAAGCATCATAAATAAACTCAATAATTTCACACACAATCCACGGGCGCCCCGGCCCGTGTCAAACTTAAGTCAAAGACTAACAAAGGTTCTCAAAGCTAATCAAACATTCTAATCTAGCTTAATAAAATAAGCTAATCGTCCACTAACCCCACTTATCCACTAATCACGGTTAAAACATAATTAAATACTTCAAACCTGGGTCGTGGTCTGACACCCCTAACAGTCACCGATTCTAAATTTGGCACATATCCAAATGGATTGGACTTTTGGATCAATTGTGTACTCGTTTAATTAGAAAACTTGTCAGTTGTTGATAAGTGGCTGAGATGATGATTTAAGCCTCTGTCACCATACACAATTAGGTGGAGGTGGGATTCCCATTCCTAGGTGGGCCCCACAAGAAATGGTGCCCACCTTATCGTGAGAACCGCTGCTCAAGTGAGAGCGGGCCTTTAAAATAGTAATGTTTATTTTTAAGTAATTAAACATGTGGTTTGAAGCGAGCAACTAATTAAAATGATGACTCAAATGTAATTTGAAACTTCTTTTTGATATTTTACATTCAATATTTGAACTAATAAATTACATAATATGTAATATTTTTTTCTTATTATATTATTTTTCCTATGTATATAAATTTTTATTAATTTAATTGATTATCATAAATGCATGTAAATTAATGTATATTTATGTTTTATAAATATTTGATTCATTTTAAAATGTATTGAAAATCATTTAAATGAAAACATGTATCTCTCAGGTCTCCTCCGCAATGACTCTCTGTGTCTTTTTTTTTTTTTAATTTTCTTCTTCCCCATTCAACAAGTCAAGTTTTTCTACCAAAAAAAAACAAGTAAAGTTTGAGCGACAAACTTTCTAACCTTGATGTATGGTTCTTCATTTCTTATTTTATTTTACTGCAAAAATCTTAATCACGAGATTTTCACGTATGGTCCATCTGTTGCATCTAGACATTAAATTAATAGGCAGGCCCTATTAAACAACATGAACTTCTGAATTCACCCTCGTTTACAAATTATTAGAACGGGGGCATACCTGTGCATGAACATCATCAATCCTCAAATCTTCTTTGAACTTGTGAGTGTTTTTAAGAGGGCACCGCGGTTTTACCTCTCCACATCAAAAAAAAAATCCTAAACTACGCCCCCCCTCCCCCTCCCCTCCCCTCCCCTCCCTTCCTTCTTCCTCACTCCCCCTCTATTTTCTCTCTCTGTCCTTCAGTCCCTTCCTCTTCTTCTCTCTCCTTCCCTCCCCACCTCTTCCTTTCCTAGTGGCCGGCGGAAAGGGAGATCGGGCCGCAGCGGGAGGGGCTGCCGGCAGTTCTGTTCTCCCTCCCTGCTGGAGACGGGGGGGAGGGGTAGTTTAGGAACCTTGATTTTTTTTTGCGATGTGGAGAGACAAAACCGCAGTGCCAATAGAAGCCCTCAAGATTAAAACCGAAAGGAGACGATTGATGGGTGTTGCTTGCTGGTCTTCATCCAATGTTCACCAGTTGGCAGTGGGCCTCTCAAATTCTTTATGATATATATTTTAAATGTTTTATAGGTGGCCAAAAAAAAATTCATTAGTAGTAGCGAAGTACCCAATCTAAATTAAAAAATATAATGCATAGTCAAAATAAAACCTACTTTATTAGAGGTTGTGTAACGACCCAAAATCTAGGCGCCTCGAATCTCGGGGCGCTACGAGAAAGTACCTTAGAGATGCGGAAAATTCAATAATATAATCAAGTGTGAATCTCATATGAGCAGGTAAAAAGACAAGGCCCTAAAATTTTGTTTCACTTTAAAATATTACAAGGTACTTTCCGTAATTAAACTAACTATTCAATCCTAGGCCAACACGGCCAGCTACAAGAAAATGAAAGAATAAAAATCTATATGATAGACGCCTCACGATGCACCAACTGCATCATTCTCTGAACCCTGCGGCAACGGATCAGCCGCCAAGCAAACCATCAATCAAAGAAAGCGGAAGAAAAGATACCTGAAAACACCAAGGATTGGGCCAGGCTAGAAAAGACAGGCGGCATGTTTAGATGGCAATACATTATATCATTAGATAGGGAAGAAGACCATACCTGATCCCATCTGTACCTGCATGATTAGTATCTCGATAATAATATAGAATATCAAAGTGCAACAGAAAATGGTCTAAAGTGTAGTGCATGAACGATAATCGAGATATTTAAATAGCAGATGTTTGATACAACATATCAGGTAGATAAGAGAAGTCATCATCATTAAGACATCATATAAATCATACAAGTACATCAGAGTTATCAGTAGCAGAAGTAACCAGAGGAAGTAACCTTACCATAGACTTAACCATCGTATCCAGATCCAACCGTATCAACGGCGGCAGTTAAAGACAATAAACAACGACATCCATATAATATAATATTCGTACATCCAATATACATACATATGAACACACAAAGGTACGTCCACAGTTGAAGTACAAAGGACGTGGGGGGTCAGAGCCAACCCATCGTCGTCGTCCCAACAACTGTCGATGGACACCAACCATAGGGGGGTCATAGCAACCCACAGCTGCCGTCACGTCGAATAGGAGCGTACAAGAATTCATCAATGTCCATAGCCACAGCCAAGTCGCAATCATTGGTCTTACGTGCTATCTCAACCAACAATATCCATAGCCACGACCAAGTCCCAGTCATTGGACTTACGTGCTAGATCAATATCATCGTCCATCCATACACCTGGTCCGAGCGCCGGTGGTCTTAGTACCCAACCCACACCTGGTGCCTACTGTGTCGATCACATCACAATATCAATGTCCATGCTGGCATCATAACCCTCGGCAAACTAATCAATATCAATGTCCATGCCGGCATCACAACCCTCGGCAGATCAATCGTATATCCACAATCTACAGATCACTAGGTGGGGGTACTCCGAACTGGATGGCCTTATTATCCTTAATAGGAGATGATAATAGTCAATGGTACGAGGCACGGGTTCTGGTATAGCTAATCCATCCTTGTGATTACCAACGATTAATAATGCGTACCCTTGTAAACTCCGCTTCTCTATACGCTTAATTAGTATTATCTCAATATATAGTCCGTCTATCAGTATCTACCGTTAAGTTCCCAATATTACTGGTCAGGACTTCAAGTGCCATGTCCTGACATCTCATCCAATACGGGCCGTGATCATGGATCAGAGCCTAAGTGCAATGCCATGATTTATAGTACCTCTCAAGGCTTACATCCAAGGTTTGGATCTACCAGCCAGCCTTAGTGTCCGTTTCATCAACATAGGTACCACATATCACAAATCCATCGATGATCGATGCCCCTCTATTCAGGTCCAGGGTCCCACTTCACCTAAGACAGTGATCACGGAGTCTCAGATGCTTATTAAGTATCATTGGTGCTCCTGTAGGTATTTAGCATCATAAGACATCCATAACCATTGAATCGGGTTCCGTTTTATAACCCAAGACCAAACTTAGATGGCTACACGAGACAAGGTTAAGCTCGGCCCTTGACTCGTGTCTAGCGCATCCCAAATAGTCCAAATGGAAGTTCAACGGGGCCCACACATGATCAGATCATGAAAGGAAACTCAATCCATAAAATCACTGTTTACAGTGTACCGGGTCGACCTCATGGGTCCACGGGTCGACCTATTACTCTGTGGAAAGGAACAGATAACTGGAAAACGGGAATCACAGTTTACAGTGTCCCCGGTCGACCTGGAGGGTCCCTCGGTCGACCGAGTACGCTGCGGATATTATAACAAACATCTAGCAGGTGAGAGATTTCTCAGTGTGTTCGGTCGACCGAGCCTCTTGGTCGGTCGACCGAGTACACTGGGTTCTGTACCCTGTGGGTCAATCCACTGTGTGCTCGGTCGACCTCCTGGGTAACCGGGTCGACCGGGCACACACGAAATCCATATTTTTAAGATTCTGCCCTCTTCCATTTCTCATCAAAACCCCATCAAATCGATCTCAGATCTTCACTAATCATTCTCATACATCAAACACACCTCCCACATCATGATTACATTACCAAAGGACCATTGATCTTCCAAATGGGGGATTCTCATCCATCAATGGCCAAATACTCATAAAAAGAGCTTAGACTAACAATTCTACACATCATATTATCCAATCAACTATCCAAATACAGAATTCATGCCAAACTTCCATAAAAGATAGTAATTACCAATCTAAGCATGTTAATTAATTTAATTAAATAATCTAAGCATGTCTACTTGCCTAATTAGGAAGAAAGCACCTCAATTAGCTTGGGATCCTCTCCAAATGCTCTAAGATCACTCCCACAGCTGATCTACAATCTCTACACCCATTCCCAAAGAGAGAAATGCATAAGAAAGGGAAATCTAAGAGAAATGACTATTTTACAAGGAAATTGAAAAGGGGGAAAGAGATTACCTTAACTTAGAGAGAGAGATCTAAGAGAGAATTGTAGTGAAATGAGAGGAAAGGAGTGTAGGAAATGTTTGAGATGGTTGTAGTAGGTTTCTTTTATAGGAATTTGTGGGATGGAGAATGTCTAAAGTGCCATCTCTTGCTAGTGTAAGTTTAAGATAAGGATGAGGGTATTTAGGAAATGTTAAGATAGAATGACCAAAGGCTCCTTGGTGGCTAATAGAAATAAAGGATAAGGACTACGGTAGTATAGGTATTCTCATATAATGACTAAAGTGTCCTCAAATGAGTGGTTGTGAATAAAGGAGTCTAAGGGCAATAAAGGTAGGCTATTTATTATGACAAAAGTGCCCATGTTTACTTGGTAGAGAATAAATGAGGTCAAGGTCGTTTAAGGTATTGGAATTTTCAAAAAGGAGGAAAAAGGTGGGGTAGAAAAGACTAGAGTGCCCTCATATAATTAATGGGTTAATGGGTTAGGCTATGGGTAATTGGGTCATTCTAAGGTTAAATGCACAACTCTCTAAGGGAAGCCCATCTATAATTAGGATTACAACTAAGGTCTCTAATTGGCTAATTAAATCTAGGGGACCACTATTAATCTCACAATGGTCCTAACCTTATAAACTAGGCTAAAATAATGGAAATCACCAACTACTCATGCTAACCACCAATTAAATAGGATAACCTATGGTTGACTTGGTCAAATTGGGTCCCACTAGGTATCTCTAGGAACGGGTTCTCACAGGTTGATTGCCATTTCATTGGCTTAATTAGATTGGACATTTGAAACTCAATTAAATCAGATAATTTGTGTGTAATAATACTTTGAGTCCTCTTGTAAATCATAAAACTGGACCGACCGTCTTTACCAATTTGCCACATGTTTTAATTTTAAAAAGTTACAGAGCCCCACCCCACACCTATAAATTAAAAAAAAAAAAAACACTAAAGTTTCTGAGATTTGGTGCAAACAATTTTACATGGTCTTGTTCCTTCAAATTCTCAATCAACTTTTATTATTAATTTTCCTCTGGCTGCTGGTCACCTGGAGCAGCTGGTTGGGTTAGTGTCTAGTGTTTACGTAAGTTGCTTGAGTTTCTTATAAGCAATACACACATATAACTAATTATTTTTTCTTGAAATCTAGAATATGTGCCTAATCAAAGTAGTCAAGTTTCCTCTCTAACAACAAATGTTTGTTAACCAGGACTTATTTGTTGCGGGCAGCGAGACAAGCTCAAGCACCATTGAATGGGCCATGGCTGAGTTGCTTCACAATCCAAATATCCTGTCAATGGCTCGATCAGAACTCAAGGAAATGATCCCCAAAGGGAAACAAGTGGAAGAATCAGATATTGCTCGACTCCCTTACTTACAAGCAGTAGTGAAGGAAACCCTGCGCCTACACCCACCAGCTCCCCTTCTCATCCCTCATAGATCTTTGTCTACTGTGGAGATTCGTGGGTATATCATTCCCAAGGATGCTCAAGTTATTGTGAATGCATGGGCCATTGGGAGGGACCCAAATGCTTGGACAAATCCGGCTTCCTTCTTGCCTGAGAGGTTCTTACATTCTAAACTTGATTTCAAAGGCCAAAATTGTCAATTTATACCATTCGGTGCAGGTCGAAGGATGTGTCCTGGCTTGCCTCTTGCCTTGAGAATGGTGCACCTAACGCTGGCGTCCCTTCTTCATTCATTTGCATGGGAGCTTCCCAACGAGATGTCACCAGAAGATATGAATATGTGCGGTAAGTTGGGCCTTACCTTACAGCTGGAGGACCCCCTTCGTGTTGTTCCAGTGCAAGAGTAGAATATATCCATCATCTATTTTATGGACTTCTATATTGAGGTATAAATGTAGTCACTGTGGTTATTTATAGACAACAAAGTCCATGTGTAGCAAGCTTATGGTTGTGTAAAACCAATATAATAAATAAAGGGGAGTTCTATTGGCACCGCGAAATTTTCTATTTCCACCGCAAATAAAAAATAAAAAAATAAGTTTTCCTAAACTACCCCTCTCCCCTCCTCCCTCCTCCTCCTCTCCCACCCTCCACCCTCTTCCCACCTCTTCCCTCATGCCCCCCCCTCTCCATCTTTCTTCCTCCCTCCCCTTCTATTTTCTTTCCTTCTTCTCCCTTCCTCTTCTTCCCTCTCCTTCCCTCCCCTACTCTTCCAGTGGGCCACGGCTGGCTAATCAGGAGCAGATCCGATCACCGCAGACACCACCGAAGATGCTTACGGAGAAGGACGGGGCCGCCGCTACCGTCCACACCTAGCCGTTCGTCCTGCTGCTGCTGCGTGTCACCGGCGCTGATCGAAGGAAGGAACAGGGCGATTTTTTGGGTTTCTATTTTTCGTCTGGTCCCACATCGACGAGGACAGCACGCCGGAATCATCACCACTGCAACCTTGCTCGTCGCCGAGAAGGATTGTCGCGCCGTGCCGTGGCCGAAAGAAAAGCAACACCGAGGACGCTGCTCTCTGTTCCAGAATGGGAATGAGGAAGAAGAGAGTTGGTTTCCGCCCGCCTGCTGCAGCCTGATCTCCCTCCCCGCCGGCGACTGGGAGGGGGAGGGGGAAGAAGAGTAGGGGAGGGAAGGAGAGGGAAAAAGTGGAAGGGAGAAGAGGGAAAGAAAATAGAAGGGGAGGGAGGAAGAAAGAGGGAGAGGGGGGGGGGGCGAGATGAGGGAAGAGGGTGGAGGGTGGGAGAGGAAGGGAAGAGGAGGGAGGGAGGGAGGAGGAGGAGGAGGGAGGAGGGAGGAGGGGAGATGGGTAGTTTAGGAAAAAATATATTTTTTGTCTTCTAGTGCGGTGAGGAGAGAAAAATTTGCGGTGTCAATAGAACTCCCCTAAATAAAAGCAAATTGTTACATGTAATAGTCTTTTAAGAGACTACTAGCATAACGCCCGTACGACACATGGGGTGTGAGTGTGTGTGTTTTTTTTTTTTTTTTTTTTGAATCTCATTCAAATTAAACACTTGATTAAAGTTTAATTTGTACGCTAAAAATTGTAAAACGGTGTAGAAAAATTCCAGCTACTGTTCATATAGAAAATATGAGGACATTTTATTTTCATTCCTCAAATTTGTTTTTACATGGTCCAGGCTTTAGAATTGTAGAGAGAAGTAAGTGCTGAATGAGAGAAAATGATAATATATAGACTTTGGTTTGTGCCTTGAGTCTTGTAAGACAAGTAGGACTCAAATTAGTAGGATGAAGGAAATGAGGAAGTGGTTTCTGGTTCGGGATTCTAATCTCGTGCGTCATCCACTTGAGTGCAGGGTGGGACCCGCTCGAGAGGATGGGATTCTGTTTCCAGAAAAATTGTGCTTCGTGTGACCGGTTCGAGCGCAAGAGAGAATTGCTTGAGCGCGTGACATTCTGGTGTCCACTCGTGCACACATAGTGAATTTTCAGATTTCTTGAACTTCTTCTCAAAAATGCAATCTTGGGTAGTCCAATCTCGAAAAATACATATAAAATATAAATCCCAATTTTGTCCATCACCCAATGAACTTGCCAACACTCAAAAACCTTTACAATCTCTCCCTTTGGTAATTCATGAACAAAACTCCTAGTTAAATGAAAAACCTACACAAGAAAAATCTTGACTCAAACTTATTACAGAAGGAAACCATCTTCAGTTCAGTTCAGTATCAACTAGTAAACTTGTCTTGATGTCCTACAAAACATGTCATCTCAAACTTGTGCCATATCATGAAATTGAAATTCAATCATCAATCCCTTATACTCCTCATATTGCTCATACTACTCATATGCATGTCTCCCCTTTTTTGTAGAATTGACAAAGTTTATACCCCACTTAATCAGAGAATTTCATCCTCAATGCAAAATGCACAGATCCAAAAACTTAATCAAGCCAAAAATGAAAAATCTTCGATGATCAAACGCAATAATTTGCAAAGCTTAAGTAACCAATGATTGAGGCAACACAATCTTCAGAAATTTGACATATGTGTAAATTGTGCGTGGGGTGGATCTCAAATGGAAAAACATGAAGAAGTCGATTATCGGCCAGAATTTAACATTCATCATATACAAAGCGTAGTTCACACCACACCTTTCGAAAACATTTGACCCGATCAACAATGATACATAAAGCTCCCCCTTATATTCGTAGCACTGTTCTTATTTTTCCTTTTCTCTCTCTCTTTTTTAAACAATCATTGACCCATTGTTTTGCTCAAAAATGAAAAGAATGGGTTTTATTCATTCTTCGATATTTGCGAAAATTTCATTAAAAATAAAGATGGAGAAACTAAAACATCAATTTTAGTAGGCAAGATATATGTAAAATGGGTACCATATAGATAATGATATCACTAATCAATTCATCTAATCAGTATTTAAGGTTGCTTTTTTTCACAAAAAAATCTCTTCTCTCTGTCAGCTGTGACTATGAGATTGGAAGATCCACCCCAAGTCGGCCACTATGTCCTCCCATGCCAATGACATTGACCGAACTATCAGTGCGTTTGGCAACTTTGTGTGGTTTTTGTTTGTGCTAGGCTGCCAGCAGACTTCAACATCTAAGATCTATTCTTTTTTTTTGTTTTTTTTTTTTTTTTTTTTTTTTTTTTTGGGGGGGGGGGGGGGGGTGGGGGGTTAAAAACTCATAAACTCTACCACGTTAACTGTCCCTCTATTAAGACAAAAAAACAAAACGACATAGGTTATAGGGTAGGCCTTGCTCACATGTCTGCATCTACACTGCACCTGGGGGCAGCTAGGGGTGCTCATAGACCAGGTTAAGTTGGGCTAGCCTGGCCAGACCTGGACCCATCCCAATTTGGGAAGGGGCTGGGTGTCACACCCCGAAACCGGGCCCTACAGTGATCAGATCTCGGAATGCGAAATTTTGGAATGAATCTGAAACTTTTGTTATATTTCCCAAGATCCCTGTGAATGAGGATAATAAAATTCCATCACGATCAGAATATATTTTCGCGGAAGCTAATCATGGCGTTGCGACCCGGAGTCCATGGCCATCGGATTCCGTGTCGCGCTCAACCAATATCATAAAGCCATCATATGAGCAGACTGGCACAAATCGTAAATCATAGAACACTGAGCTGGTAGTAATAGGACTATTTATTTCCCACATATTCAAATTACAATTAACAAGAGTCTTAATTACAAACCCAATGACCAAGGCTAACAAAGCCATACAAAAATATCCAACTAAACAGAAATACTACCCCCAATATTTAGATACGAACTCTGGTGCCAAACTTGACATCTAGATGATATCAATGGGCAGCCTCTCACGTCAGACCGGCGGCACCACCGCCTCCTCCGATCAAACACCTAAGAACAGAAAGAAAGGAATCTGGCACCAAACAAACAGGGTCAGACACAACGGTCTGGCAAGCAAATAAACAGGTAATATGTAAAATGGGCATTTATGAAACCTTATGGAATCATTGTAAATCCATTTAAATAGTCTAAGCAATAATAGCAATAAATCATGATAAAACGATCGAAAGACCGAGCAAAATATCAAGACAAATAAACGAACAGTCTCTGGAGCATAAATATCTCGAAAAGATAACAGCATACGCAAAACATTTAATAATTGGAAATACATTTAAAATCCTGAATAATAGAGACAATACGATAAAAGATCGATTTCATAAACATTAACAAATTCAAAGAATATAATGAGTATAAACAAACAAGAATCATAAAACAAATTAATAAACAGATAAATCATTGGTAACCACACATAGCTATATTGTCACACCCCGAAACCGGGCCCTGCAGTGATCCGATTTCGGAATGTGAAATTTTGGAATAAATTTGAAACTTTTGTTAGATTTCCCAAGATCCGCGTGAATGAGGATAATAAAATTCCATCACGATCAGAATATAATTTCGCGGAAGCTTATTATGGCGTTGCGACCCGGAGTCCGTGGCCATCGGATTCCGTGTCGCACTCGACCAATATCATAAAGCCATCATATGAGCAGACTGGCACAAATCGTAAATCATAGAACGCTGAGCTGGTAGTAACAGGACTATTTATTTCCCACATATTCAAATTACAATTAACAAGTGTCTTAATCACAAACCCAATGAAAAAGGCTAACAAAGCCATACAAAAATATCCAACTAAACAGAAATACTACCCCCAATATTTAGATACGAACTCTGGTGCCAAACTTGACATCTAGATGATATCAATGGGCAGCCTCTCGCGTCAGACCGGCGGCTCCACCGCCTCCTTCGATCAAACAACTAAAAACAGAATGAGAGGAAACTGGCACCAAACAAACAGGGTCAGACACGACGGTCTGGCAAGCAAATAAACAAGTAATATGTAACATGGGCATTTATAAAACCTTATGGAATCATTGTAAATCCATTTAAAGAGTCTAAATAATAATAGCAATAAATCATGATAAAACGATTGAAAGACCGAACATAAGTATCTAGGCAAATAAACGAACAGTCTTTAGAGCATAAATATCTCGAAAAGATAACAGCCTACGCAAAACATTTAATAATTGGAAATACATTTATAATCCTGAATAATGGAGACAATACGATAAAAGATCGATTTCATAAGCATTAACAAATTCAAAGAATATAATGAGTATAAACAAATAAGATTCATAAAACAAATTAATAAACAGATAAAACATTGGCAACCACACATAGCTATATTCTCCTATTAACGAAGTAACAAGAGCAGACAGAACCATAGCCACTACAAGTGGGACCGGAAAAAAAATCAGAACCGTAGCCACTACACGTGGGACCGGCAGATAAAAACCGTTGCCATGGTCGGTACAGACAGAATCCAAACTACAGCTGGCAGACAAATTAAAGATCCTAAGCCGGGTGATCAGCTCGACAAGGTGACCTAAGCCTAGTGGTGCCTTTAGTTTTCAAAACTCGAACCGTGACAACTCAAACCATAATAATCCCTTTGGCTCATGGGCTCACACTACAAAGCTCTGGCCCTGTTTTGCCTCGAGGTTTTATTCTCCAAATAATAGTCTATGTGGCTCATGGGCTCGCACTACAAAGCTCTGGCCCCATTTTGCCTCGAGTTTTTATTTTCAAAATAATAATCTTATCAATGAAATCCCGAATGTGACGAACCACTCCAATCTCCTTCCAAATCGATTTGGAGAAAACATACGAATTTCCATGGTAAACCACTCAAATACACATCAAAGTAATTTGTATAAAATCATACGATCAATCCTTTTGAACATGGAAAACCACATGATTTTATAACAAATCACCGATGCTATTCAAATTAGTTCACCGAAGAATACAAATACTTTCTCTGACTTGAAATGGAATGGAATAGTGTAGAATTACTTAATGACTTACCAAGGAACCATCTCAATACACATTTAACCTTTAAACATTGATTAATAAGATAATAGGTTTGATGGCAATGAAAATCCACAACATTTAAATGATAAAGTGCGCATTGAAACTTGAAATATTCCCGGGTAATTTCACATATGCTCACTCTCTCATTGTTCTCATTCCTATTTCACAATTTTCCAAGTATCAAAATTTATCCAAAACATACATGGGCTCTCAAGCATAAAAAGGGGATTAACGGACCACAAATCAAGGAGGAGATACGGGCTGAAATGGGCCTGAAACAGGCCTAAAAATGAACCCGAAACACTCCGAGAAACAGCCCAAAAGAATGGGCCCGGACAGACCTGGGCTCGCTCGAGCGACCCAGGGTCCGCTCGAGCGAAGCCCAGGCAGAACCTGGTCCGCTCGAGCGGCCCACTGGGTCACTCGAGCGGACTGGGCTCTGTCCCAGTCCGGGCTGAGTGCATTTCTGCACTCTTTTGTGCATTTTCTTGATTCCTTTTCCCCCTCTTTCTTCCATACATATTTTCACAATAACTTGGACCCTTTCTTGACCTCCACAAATCATCAAATCATCATCCACAATCAATCCAATTAATCCAAACACAATACTTTGAAATCAAAGTTTTCTTCCTTGGCTTTGAACACAAACACTTAACATAAAGAAAGCTAAGTTTCAAAATGATCAAAGTGAAAACAAACTTTCAATACATTGTAAAACAATAACATGAGAGGAAATCAAGCATAACATTTCTCCATTTTTCCAAAACAAATCTATGAGTCATGAAGAGATAATAACATAGAAAGAAAAACATTAAATGGAACTTATAACATGAAATCATCATATTAAGTGGAGTATTCACTTGCCTCAAGCCAAAATGAAAGCTAAGATGCTCTTCAAACAATGCTCTAGGGTCCCAAGCTCCCAATCTACAAAAACCCCCAAAAGTTTCCCAAGAAAACCCTAAAAATCAATCCTTTGCAAATCTTCAAGGAAAACTCTTGCATGAGGTATGAAAACACTCTAAATGATGAGGAAAACAAAGATCTCAAGTTTGGAAAGCCATTGCTAACCTTGAAAAGCTCAAACGAAGAAACGAAGCTTGAAAGGAAGCCTTGCCCTAGCTCAAATCCTTTGAAAAAGGGTTCTTTGGAAAGCTTGAATGGAGAGGAAGAAGATGGGAAGATCATTCCCTCACTTAGCACTCAAGATGAGGGGTTTCCAAGAGGAGAGAGAAAGTGCTGGGAGAAACCCTATGCCCAATCTTGTTGCAGGAAAATTGAAGAATGGGGAAGAAGAAGAGCCCCATTGTGGTTTATAAAGGATAAGTGGGTTGGGCCCCATGGGCCCCAATCTCACAAAGGCCGAAACTAACATTTGTGTGTCCCGAACGAGATCGACGAAGAAGACAAAATTGATCGTCGAAAAACCTAATTTCCAAAAAGTATATTTTCCCCAATTTCTGAAATTTTTGAAATTCAAGTACAGATTTAGTGTGAAGGTTCAATTTTGCCCTTTTCCTCGAAAAACGTGATTTCTGAGCATCAAATCAAAATGGTCAAAACATGAAGATTGTTCAACTTAATAAGATGAGTCAAAATACAGGAAAATTGAAATTTTTAGAAATCAAGAGTAATTTCTCATAAAAATACATTTTACAAAGACCGGGTCAAACTAAAGTCAACGGTCTTCAAAATCTCCAAGGCTATGAAAAATCTAGTCAAACTCAAAAATAAAGTCAAAGCAACCCAAATCTCGCTTCAAAAGTTAACCCATGATTAAAGCAATACTAAAGTGAGAAATTGGGGGTCGGGGTCTTACATCCTCCCATTTGGTCCTCCAAATGGTCTAAACCAAATCAAAATAGAAATCCCAAAGGCCAAAAAGAAAACACTGACACCCTACGCTGAACCTCGGCAACTGAGATGCCCTCTGATCAAACCTGACGTTGTGATGCAAGGTCAACAATATTCTGATTCGGTCAAAGGCTTCACACTTTTACACATATCTGCTCGAAAACATACTTCTCTTGCCAAACTAGAGTTCAACAATTCCTCTACTCGTCCTTGGTGTCATCTGTCGTTCCTGTATTGGATCATTTCTTTTATTTACCTTGTCAGTCACTGTCGGTCCAAGAAACTGCAAGTTCTGTCTCTTCCTATCAGCTTCGAATTCTGTGCCTTAAGTCCTACAAATTATACACGGTGCTCCTGACGCTTGTACGAAGATGTAATCGTAGACATGCTTTCTCTAAAATAATCTCTACTTCAAAAATTTCTGGAATTCCATATACCTACTTATACTGTACCGTTCAGCCTTTGGCCTCTAAGAATACCGTCAATCCTTCTTCGTTCTGAAATCACAAATTCCAAATTCTATAGATCTCCTGTCTCTGACTTGGTCTGCTTTAACCCAGATGTCACACTGCTATAAACTAGATGTCAAACTGCCATAACCTGCTGAGTCGTTCTATGTCGAAACTTCGCATGGCTTGCCTCTTCAGATTTCACTCTTCAACTCTTCTACTTCGGACAAGCATAACCGATCTTAGAAACCCAACATGGGCGTGTTTAAAATTGTAAAGTTCAAGTCTTTCTCCACTGTACTCAGAAGTCCATGCTCACTCTGATTCCATCTGCTTACTGCTCTTGATCGCTTACCTGGTACTGTGTTATCAACAAAATAAACCTGCCAAGCTGGCATCATTTCCTGATAAGCTGAAACTTTCAATCCAAGTCTTGATTGATGTTTACTCTCTCATAGATCCAACTTTGTTTCCAACTGAACCAGTACACCCCCTGATATCCATCAACCCTTCAATTCATACACTTCCTAACTCCAACCATAAGCTATTACGACTCATTCCATTTAAAACAAAACAAATCTTAAAATTTTAAACATGATGACTAAAACAATTACCTAGCTAAATTTCATCATTTTAAAACATAGTAGAAACTGAACTTCCAAATAATTTTGTTGAAATCTGAGCGTTTAATTAAACACTAAACCTTGTTGAAATTTGAACTCATTTGTTGACACCAAAAATGTCACTTTGCCTTTTCAAGATCCAAAGAGCTACATGAAGTCGCAACCTGCCATAAATAGGCAATGCTGCTTCCAAAAATCAAATCTTGTTAGAATCAAACAAAAACTGCAAGATTCTTCCAGACAGCCAAAAGAGGAGTACACAAGAAGTTTCGGGCCATTTCAAAATCATTTGGCCTAACTTCGCTTCTCCGACAGCTGAAAAGGAGCTCTCGGCAGCAAAGCTCTCCGGGACCATGGTTCCCAAGACAGAGCCTATGGATCATCTTAAAATGACTCCAATAGGTTCCCTGTCAAATTTCAAGTCAATCGGACACCGGTTGACCGCACATCAAACCGCGACATCTTCATCGCGACAAAAAGCAAGTCTACAGGTGATAGGACCCCAAACGGCTTCAAAACTCAAACAAAAGCCTATGGTTGGTCTTATTTATTGCTCAGCAGGCTTCACACCAAATTTCAGGTCATTCCGACATCGTTTGACCTAGTTTCAGCTTCTGACGGAAAATCGGCAGTTCTGCGAGACAAAGTCTTCAGCTTTCTCAGGAAATTGGAAACTTTGCAAAATAAAATGCAAGGATTCTCATCAGGTTTCCTACAAAGAAATCAGGCCAATAAATGGTCAAAATGTCAAGGAAAAGTACAGGAGAAAAAAGAATCGAAAAACAGCAAAAACGGACACAAAACGGGACACGAAAGGGGGAAAACCCCCCCAGGGTCGCAGGCCCCTGCGACCCTGGGCCAGGGTCGCCGGCGACCTTGGAACCCGGGGTCGCCGGGAAGGCCCCGGAAACCCCGGTTTTCGCCGTTTTTTTCGCGATTCGAAGAGCCCAGCCTCTGGTACTTTCCAAAATTCATGCTTTTGAGACACCAAGTCCTCTGACATCCGTCCAAAACACGGGTAAATCATCAAGAGTATCGAAAACAATATTGATCGCCACCCGGTCAACCAAAAAAAGTATGCTTTCTACCCGACCGATCGAGAAATCGACAGGACATATGGCACCGACCCGCTGTTGGCAACAAACACCTGAAATTACATGATCATCTGATGTCGATCTACATGAAGATCCATCGATGATCATCGACAGAAGAATTCCAAAAGACGTGGCACGGCCCGCGACTCTTCAGCTGCTCGGCGACCACTTAATGCGATTAATTGACTAACTTTATTACAGTCATTAATCCATTTCTTTGGACGGCCCAATCAGAAGCAAGCATTCGGGAGTTACAAGTCAAGAGATTCATGGCATTTAACCCATGAAACTCCTCCCATCATGGCGATTAAAGGCGATTAAATGCCCTCAATCTCCTCCGGCCAATCAGAAGCCAAGAAAAATGAGTTACAAAATAAACAATTCAATTTTGTAACTCCTCCCATTATGCGGCTTAATGACAATAAAAGCCCATAAACCCTCCTAAAAGGCTACCTAAAAGCCTATAAATAGGAGAGCTCTCCAAGAAGAAAGGACAGCAGACAAGGATCAGAAACATCAGAGAAAAAAAAGCACAAGCACACAGACAGAAATCCAGAGAAAGGAAAAAGAGAGAAAACTCTGCGGAAGTTCTACACCGGCCACCGCAACAAGGTGACAAAAGTCCCTTGGGGGGTACCCCCCCCCCCCAAGGTCCTTGCCTTCTCCTCCTGCCTCCAATGGCTTAGATGTGGCTTTTCAGCCCGTCTACTCGGCTTTTTATTGGACATAGGACCTCCTTTTGGTCTTTGTCCTCTAAAAACCCGAGGTTATAGCCAAGCCAAGCGAATCAATAGCATCCTCTGTTCTCATCTGCATGGATGATGGCGAAGCCCACATATGGCTTGCGACTGTCAAAATCGGCTATAAATGCCAAAATCGGCTATAAACGCCAAAATCGGCTATAAATGCCAAAAAAATCACCTTTCACGGCAAACTAAGAAAAACGTCTCTTTTCTTAAATATATGTGCAATGGGAAACTTGAAAGAAGTTGATTTCCTTTTTACTTGCGAAGGTTGATCTCCGGATCACCACTTGCAATTCCAAGTAAAAATAGAAAATCTGGCACACCCACACAAAAAAAGAAATGTTGATGCACGCCCCCTGCCGCCCCGGTTACGAAAGGGTCGGAACCGAACGGACTCCCACGTCCGCCGACCTCGGTAGGAACCCGGGCATCCTGGAGCGCGGTCCATCAAGCTGGCATCACCCGGTGGGACTCGTTTATTTGAGAACACGATGCTAGAAATGAAATATTTGCATGTCATATATTTTGCTCTATGCTTATATTTCTTTTCTCGATTCCTTGGCTACTTTATAATTGGTGGCCTATGTTGAATTCCGCATCTAAAAAAAATGAAATGAGATTTTTTGTTTGGAAATTTCTAATTCTTTGAATTTATTTCCACTCTTTCTCTTTTAAAAAAAAAAACAAAAAAAAAAATCAAAATTTTCAGTTTGGATTCAAAATTGAGAAACTTTGATCCTCTCCCTTCTGGGCACTGGCGCTCACGGAAATCGTTGAGACCGTGTTCGGATCGGGGATTGGGCCATTGTTTCTCTTCGATGAGTTCATTAAAAATAAATATATATATATATATACATATAAACAAAAAAAGACATAGACCACTAAGGTTTAAGCAACTGTGTTCTTTGATCATGGTTGATTCAAAGAAAAGCCTTGTCCAGAGTGTGGAGACAGCTTGACTGTTCTAGGCAAGGGTCTCCAAACGGGTTCATTAAGTAATCCTACCCTTAATCTGGGGCAATTCTATCAATCAAGATTTCATAAGACCGGGTTAGGAGGCCTATGTGTACTCTCTCGTCTTTAAATAAATAAAAATTTTAAAAAAAAATAAAAATTTTAAAATAAAAAATAAAAAATAAAATTTTTTTTTTCAAAAAATAAAAAAAAAAATTTTCAAAAAAAAAAAAAAATCTTAAAATAAAAAAAATCTTAAAAATAAAAATAAATAAATAAAAAATAAAAAAAGATTTTTTAAAAAAAAAAAAAATCTTTTTAAAAAAAAATCTTCAAAAAAAAAAAAACTTCCGTCATTTTGGGTTTAGATTGGAGAAATCTTGGTCTTCTCCTTTCTGAGCACTGGCGCTCACGGAAATCGTTGAGACCGTGTTAAGAATGGAATGCCTTTTGCTCTCTTTGATGAACCCGATATTGGCTTTTCAAAAAAAAAAAACTCGTCATTTTTAGATTCAGATCCGAGAAATTATGGTTCATTTCTTTCTGAACACTGGCGCTCACGGAAATCGTTAAGACCGTGTTCAGATCGGAATACCATCTGCTCTCTTTGATGAATCCAATCTTGACCTTTCAAAACAGAGAATCTCATCTCATGGATGCGGTCTCAAAACATTTGTGTCTAGCGGTACTAGTACGCCCTTTCAGGGTCTACTGTATTGCGACCGGCACATCTGTAACTCCAACTTTATATTCTTCTTACCTCGAGCAAGCTCTGCTTCTCGATAAGTCGAATTTAAGTTCACAATTGCTTCTAGCAGTCACTGGGATGCCCATTCCGGGCTTACCATACCTGCGATCAGAACAATTGTACCTTCTATGGCATTTTTGCCTTCCTCATATTGCTTGGGTCATCTACCTCGAGCAATTTGAAAAGACGAAACCATAGAACTTCCCATTTATGATCATTATATTCTTGTGATTACTAATGGATGTGGTCTTGTTTCAGAAATTTTCGAAAACTAACAATGGCAGCTTCACTAACCATTACTTTCGACGAAAACAAGCACCAACTCATGCTTCAACAGAAGCAAACCACGCGCACCTACAAGCGCCCCCTCAACTGCCGAAGTGTCAACTCCCTCGGCAACTCTCTGAACTCCGGGTCGACCTCGACTCCCCGGACTATCGTCTTTGGGACGCTGGGACCATTCCCACTTCCCGAGGAACAAACTGCTCCCTCCAAGAAGCAGAAACTCGCCTCTCAACGTGTCACTACCATGACACCAAAGGCGAGCACCAGAAGGCCTGAAGCCCGTGGCAGCCCCACGAAGCCTCGACCTGCAAACAACCAGGTCTACTCCAAGACTTGGTCCCCAAAACCTTCACCAAAACAGAGAAGGTCCCAGACATCCACTAAGCCAGCATTCCTGGCCCCACTCAAGGAGAACCAGTTCTATCCTCTTGCCTACATGAAAGAGGAGAGACCCATCTCCAACCTGACTTCCAAGTCATCCCAGCATGAGCCGGCTTGTTCCTACAAGCCCAAAATCAAGTCATGCATCACAAGGCCTCTACAAGCACCTGCTAAGGCCTACAAACCTGCAGTTCGACCCTTCATCTCTACAGGGGCCGAACTCCAAAAATTCAAAGCTTCGCTGCAACAGGCGAAGGACAGGGTTCGCATCCTGTCCTTGCCCAGCTACAGAGAAGACAGGCTCGGCTGCTGCGCCCGAGGGAGCACATCCTTCATCGTCAAAGCCCAGTCAGAGCTGACCGAAGCTCAAATTGCTCGTCGTATACGCCGCCGCGCGTCATACCGGCAAAAGAGACTAGAGAAGCAAAGGACCCAGCCTCCTACACTTCAAGTCTCTCCTAAATGGGTCGAAAAAGAAAGACCCAACCAAGTTGCTGCCGTCCATATGGTTGGAAAAACCAGAAGGCGCCAAAAATCAGCAACAAAAATCCATGTCCGACGTCCGATGACCCGCTAGCGTCTCCAGGACAAGAAGACATTCAGAAGAATCCCCTGCTCCTTCAAGCAAAGGACAGCAGAGTGATCCTTCCTCAAGCTCCTCTTCAAAAAGAATGAGCCCCAGCTCAGTCACCAGGACAGTTTCTTCGTTCGAATCACGAAGGATGAATGTCTTGGCTACAAATTCTGAGCCACCACCCCGCAATCCACCTCCAGAAGATGCGATCACCTGCATCCAGCAGTTGGAACAGGGCCAGCAGAGGATTGAAACTCTGATGGAAAACCTTCTCCTCGCCTTCCAAAATCAGGCGAACAATGAACCTCCTCCGAATCATCAAGACGACGAGGTAAATAGAGAAGAAAATGAGTCACGCGCCCTTACAAAAAAGGACGTAGACGGTATCCTCGCCAAAGCAAAAGAAGAGGATATACTCAAGGAGCATGGGATCAAGCCACCATATCCCTTATGGATGGACTCGGTCCCGTTCCCCACCAAATTCAAGCATCCTTCTCTCCAAACATATACGGGGAAAGGATCAGCCAGACAGCACGTCATCCACTTCAAGATCCTGACGGGAGCTATCACGGATCAAGATGCACTCAAGATTCGCCTCTTTGCAAGTACCCTAAAAGGTACGGCCTTCGATTGGTACTCCACTCTGCCGGAGGACTCAATCCAAAACTGGGCCATGCTAGAGACACGCTTCCTGACTCACTTCAAAGGTGAAGATCATCCCGCTACTATGGCTCAGCTGTGCAGCCTAAAACAGGGGGAGAATGAGTCAACATATGACTTCATTCACAAGTGGAAAGCAATGGCATACAAATGCTCTGATGTATTGCCACAAGCGTCGCTAGTCGACATCTGCCGAAACAACATGAGAGCCAGAATCCGCTCCATGATCATCGGCAACAAATCGAAAAACCTGGGAGAACTCCTAGAAGCTTCCATGGAAGCTGAAACGGTGATTAAAGACCTCAACAGTCAGAAATCATCAAGAAAAGAGCCAACCGCCATTGCAACCTCTAAACCAAAGAAGAAAGAGGTCCTCAATGTGCAGACCAAGTCAGCTCCTCAGCCACCAAAGAAAGCTGAAAACAAAGTTGTTGGTAAGAGACCTGAACTCTCTGATGCCTTCAAAGAACGAGTAGAGAAGAAATACCCGTTTGATGAAGATGTTGATGAAATCTTCGGGGCTCTTGTGGCAAACGGCAAGCTCACCTTGCCTGAACCAAAAAGACCGGGTGATGTTGGCAAAACCAACGATCCTCGGTACTGTCCATACCACCAGATGATCTCGCATCCTCTCAATCAATGCTTCGTTGTGAGAGAGAAAATAAATGAGATGTGGAAAAATGGAGTCATCACCTTTGACAAAAACTATGGGTCTGCCTCCATCAACATGGTGACATGTGGACAAACATCAAGATCACCGAAGAAGAAGATCACTACTTCCTTCAAGGTGATAAACTCAATCGAAGCGTCCGAGGAACTGGTTCCTTACCCGACACCAGACGGACAACCGATATGGGTACATCCCGATCTCCTGGAAGATGAAAATTGGGAGGTCGTGAAAACAAAGCCTACAGCTCAACAGCGAAGGCAGGCTAGGAAACATCTCCTCAAGCTCAAACGGCAAGAGAAGACCCAGCCAAAACTAGAGGTCAAAGAAAAGGCAGAGGCTTCCTCTACCGCTTCACTGGAGGTAACAAAAACATCCCTTCCAGAGACTTCAAAGGGGGTAAGGAAATTCACTCTCAGTGATTTCATGCCACCTCAATTCAAAGAAGCCATGCAGGAGGCATCATACTCTTGCAATTCGGTAGTTGGATTCTCCATTGATGGATACGAATCCAGCGACACCGATGATGGATTCGAATCCAACTACACAGATGAGTGGGAGGAATCCCTTGAAACAGGAGAATATCTCTCCGATGAAGAATGGGTTCCTGAGTCTCATCTTATGCCAGTAATCTGGTATAACCCCCTATAGCCACAAGGATCCTGGTCTGATGATGAAGAAGACCAAGAAGCTGTACAAGAAAATGCTGCTGACCCAGCACCTCTCATTACTCCAGTGGAAATCAACAATGTTGAGCCACAAAGAGATGATGAAGAAGAAGATCCGGCTCCCATGCCTGATCTTGAAGAATATGTAAGGATCTTGCAGCGACTCGCTCTAGAACAAGAGCAAGAACGCGTCAACGAGCCTCCTCGCAATCCAGAGCCTGAAGTCCCTGAAGACCACCAGGTACATCCTCCCTTAACTCCTGAAAATGGAGAAAATTGCTGGATAGACGATCCTCTCACATCCGAGGATGAGTCTGACTCCGATCAGGCAACGTCTCCCGTCAGAGCTTCCTGTAATGTGATAATTCGGGATTATAGCTCTTCCGAAGCATCGTCTGATGAGAGCACTTACACTCCGGCGACGCCTAGCAATATATCTTCTGGAGCCACCTCGTCTCACGTGACTTTCACTGAGATGACACCCTCTCAGGTTTCTTCTCCTGAGACTGTGACTTCAAAGTTCACACCCTTCCTGACTGAAGAATTCCCAGCTATTGATGCTTGGGACGATGAATTAGTCAACGAAGAAGAAAGATTGCTGGATGCTGTTCAGGACTTGTTCCCGGAAAATGCTCCATGCAACACAATCACTGAGGATGGTAACTCTGCTGCTGATACATCCTCAGCAAATGAAAAACGACAGCCTCTTGATCCTGAAGACAATCTTCCAAACGAAGACCCTTCTCAAGAAGCTCTCGAAGTTGGTAGAGGCACCCGCTCTGGCCGGGACTACCACAAAAATTACAACCAATCTTCCTTTACATATGTAAATCCTTCGGGAAAAGATGTTGTAAGCGCCCCTAGTGGCAACAATGATGAACATGCAGGCCCTAAGGAGGCTTTCAAGTATGACTTGATTGAACACTTCAAGCACATACCTGCACGTCTGCACATCCTAGATTTGTTACGAATGTCTCCGCACACTCGTGATAATCTCATTTCGGAATTACAAAAGCTGAATGAGGATGTCGACAAACATGCCCCGCAAGTCCTCCAAATTGAAATGGATTACCGGGTCAAAAACTCAGAAGCCTCCTCAAAGGGAGAAAAGAAAAAAACTGAGGGATCATGCATTGAATGCCTCTCGGTTAAAAAAGCAGCCAGTGCAACCATCGCCTTCACAAAGGATGACCTCCTACTTGGCGAAACCAGGCATAACCGACCCCTGTACTTCACAGGGTATATCAAGGAAATGCCTATGCATAGAGTTCAGATCGACCCAGGTTCTGCACTCAACCTCATCTCCACATCGGCTCTTGAAGAGTTGGGCATCCCACCCAGCAAACTGAGCCACACATCTGTATCTATCTTTGGATACGATGGGAGTACTCAAAGGCCTATCGGCAAAATCAGGTTCAAATTGCAGATAGGTGATCTTATCTCTGAGGTCACAGTGTATGCAATAAAGACCCCTTCATGCTACAACATCCTTCTCGAACGCCCTTGGATCCATGAGAATGGTGTTGTCCCTTCAACTCTACATCAATGCATCAAGTTTGTTGGCGACGACGGCATGATACATCGAGTCTTTGCGGACAGAAAACCCTTCAAAGGTAAAGAAATCCACTTCGCAGACTCACAGATGTATGAAGGTGAAAAAGAAGATGAGGAGAAGCATACAGCATCCTTTGCCGAAAATCTCCAGAAAGATAAAGGCAAAGCTCCTCAACAATCACCGGAAGAAAACAAACCATCCGGTAAATCTGAAGAGAGCATGCAAACTCCCTTCATCATCTCCCTCAAATCTTCAAAGCCTTTGGTCATCACAACTAAAGTGAAGAAGGCAAAACAAAAGCCTGGGGGCAAATTTGTTGTCTCTTTCGTGTCTATCATGCAAGACACGGACTCGGATTCAGAGCCAGAAGACGACACATCGTCAAGCCAAGCTGACACTCAGCAAGTTCAGCCTGCTCTCACTCCAATGGAGACAACTTCTGACATAGAAGATCCTACGTCAGCTTCCTTCGTTGTTCCAGCAACTTCAACAAAGGAAAAGCCGATCTTCTTCCATAGATCGGATGCTTCTTCATCAAACTCCATGCTTGAACCTTTCCAAAATAAAGGTACGCCTCAACTATCCTTATACAGTTCTGTGGCACAAGCTATTATGAAGAAAATGGGCTATGACGCTCAAAACCCAGTCGGTTTGGGAGAAGGACGCGGTATTCTCACGCCATTGGGGCCCGTCTTGACCAAAAGCCAGCTGGAAGATTGGAGACTCTACGGCTATGTAGAAAAGTCTTCACACGGGTTAGGGTATGATCCTGACACTCCCTTGAGACAGTTGACACAAAGGCTTAAAAGTCAATATACTGACCAAGCCTCAACATCTCAAGTCCATGAAGACATCGATCTCCCTGGATATCTCTTTGATGAGTCACCTGACAAAGATCCAGGAAGCTCATCCAATTGGCACGATTTCTCCGAAAATGAAGAGGAGTTGTCCGATGGCACAGACGTGTGGACTTCTGACCCAGAAGAACCCTCATCTCCAAAAGAAGTAGCCTACTTCGACTCGGTTTCAACAGGCGATTGGGATCATCTCATAGCAAGCCTTGGGAAAATTACCGATCAAGAAGACCCGTGGAAAGGAACAAAACCTTGGTCTGGAAATGCCCTTGAAACCCCAGAAGGTTTCGTTGAGCTGGAAGCCTCCGAAAATATTGTGGAGGAACCACCTTCGAACCTTCCAACAGAAGATCCTGTTCAAAAGATAGACTTGGGAACACCAGATAACCCACGTCCTGTATTCATAAGCAAGAATATAAAGGATGATGAGTTACCCGAGTATATCGCCTTTCTTCGTGAGTTCGTTGATTGCTTTGCATGGTCTTACGCTGAAATGCCAGGCTTAGACCCCAAAATAGCAGTTCACAAACTCAATCTTCAAGAAGACATCAAGCCTGTCAAGCAAGGCCAAATAAGATTCCGTCCAGATGTGATGGATAAAATTGAACAAGAAGTTCAAAAACTCAAAAGCGTCGGCTTCATCCGTGAGGAACAACATCCTGAATGGTTGGCCAACATTGTCCCCGTGACAAAGAAAAATGGGGAGATCAGGGTCTGTATTGATTATAGAGACCTGAATGGCGCATGCCCAAAAGATGAATTTCCGCTCCCCATACCAGAGGTAATGATTGATAATACTTGTGGATTCGAGCGAATGACATTCATGGATGGTTTCTCTGGCTACAATCAGATAAAGATGCATCCTGAGAATGAAAAACATACATCCTTTCGAACCCCATTTGGCGTGTATTGTTACACTGTCATGCCATTTGGTTTGAAGAATGCTGGTGCCACATATCAGAGGGCTATGATGAAAATATTCCAAGATATGCAGCACAAGACGGTTGAATGTTACGTTGATGACCTCGCCGTCAAAAGCAAAAGAAAAGAAGATCATCTCGAAGACCTTCGAGAAGTCTTCCTCCGGCTTCGCAAACACAAACTGCGAATGAATCCATTGAAATGCTTCTTCGGCGTCTCGTCGGGTAAGTTCCTCGGATTCTTAGTTCGGAAAGCTGGAATAGAGCTTGACCCCATAAAAGTCAAAGCCATTCTAGAAATGCCCTCTCCAAGAACCTTGAGAGAACTCAAAGGGCTTCAAGGGAGATTGGCCTACATCAGACGGTTCATCTCCAATCTTTCGGGGAAATGCCGTCCATTCTCCCGGTTGATGAAAAAAGGTGTAAACTTTGTCTGGGATGCTGACTGTGAAGCTGCTTTCCAAGACATCAAGTCATACCTGACAAAACCTCCAGTGTTAGCTGCTCCTACCACTGGAAAACCATTCATCTTGTACACAAGTGCCCTTGATCACTCTTTGGGAGCTCTGCTTGCGCAAGAAAATGATCAAAGAAAAGAAGCTGTTCTATATTACCTCAGCCGCATGCTAGTAGGTGCAGAGCATCGCTACTCTCCAGTCGAAAAAGAATGTCTTGCAGTGATGTTCGCCGTACAAAAGCTGCGTCACTACTTGCTTTCCAACACAGTCTACCTGGTCTCGAGGGTCAACCTCTTGAAGGTCCTTGTCACAAAGGCAGGTTCTCTCAATGCTCGACTGGCAAAATGGTCCATCCTTCTGTCACAATTTGATATTAGGTATGTACCACAAAAAGCAATCAAAGGGCAAGCTCTAGCGGACTTCCTCGCAGAGCATCCATTGCCTAAAGTTTCTCCACTCAGAGATGATCTCCCAGACGAACCAGTCTACAATGTGGAGACTTTCTCACAAAGTGCCTCCTGGGATATGTACTTTGACGGTGCAACCAGGACAAATGAAAAAAGACAGCTGATCTCGGGAGTTGGCATCCTCTTTGTTAGCCCCGACAAATACATGATTCCACACGCTTTCTCGCTACTGGAACCATGCACAAACAATGCAGCTGAATATCAAGCTCTGATCTTAGGATTGGAACTCGCCATCGAATCCGGTATCACCATGCTGGAAGTCTTTGGAGACTCTCAACTGATCGTCAACCAGATGAATCAGAAATTTGAAGTCAGGAAGCCAGATTTGCTGCCCTACTACAACAAGGCACAATCACTTCTGCAAAAGTTTGACATCTGTCACATCACCCACATTCGTAGAGGTGAAAACATACGTGCAGATGCCCTAGCCGGACTTGCCGCATCCATGGCAATCCAGGAAGGGGAAAACATGCAAATCACAGTGTGTGAAAGGAGAATCCTTCCTCCTCTTAACACACACCAAGCAGTTGCTGAATGCCACCAAGTGGTCGGAAGTCGGATTTCAATCATTCAAACTTCAATTGGCGAACTGGAGGGATCCGTTCATTGATTACATTATGTTCGGGATCCTACCTGAAGATCCAAAAGAACGGGTAAGCATCCAAAGGCGAACCCCAAGCTTCCATTTGGATATTCCTTCAAAAATCCTTTACAGGAAATCCTTCAACGGAGTACTTCTACGCTGCTTGTCACAACAAGAGGCTGAAGAAACACTCAAAGAAGTTCATGCTGGTCTTTGCGGAGCTCATCAGGCTGGACCTAAGCTCTATGATCAGATAAAAAGGTTAGGATATTACTGGCCTACCATGGTAGCTGACGCAATACAATTTGCTAAGCGCTGCCAACAATGCCAAGTTCATGGAGATTACATTCACATGCCTCCAGAATGGCTACATCCTACAGCGATCTCATGGCCTTTCGAAGCCTGGGGTATGGACATCATAGGCCCTATTTCTCCCCCTTCAAGCAAAGGTCATCGCTTCATCTTCGCCGCTACGGATTACTTCTCCAAGTGGTCAGAAGCATTTGCGTTTAACGAAATGAAGACCTCATCAGTCCTTCAGTTCCTGCGCACCAACATCATTTGTCGTTTCGGCATACCCAAAAGATTCGTCCATGATAACGGACCACAGTTCCGGGATCATCGATTCTACAGGTTCTGCGACAAATACAAAATCCAAAGCTGTCCTTCGACTCCATACAATCCGGCAGCAAACGGGATAGCAGAAGCTTTCAACAAGACACTCTGCAAAATTCTCAAAAAAAATGGTCTCTAATCACAAAGAGATTGGAGCGACAAAATGTCTGAAGCTTTGTGGGCCTATCGAACCACCGTTCGAGGACCAACCCATAGCACACCATTCTCCTTGGTCTATGGATGCGAATCTGTCGTGCCCTTGGAAGTACAAATTCCTTCCTTGAGGGTATCCTTGCAAAATGACATGACTCAAGAAAGCAATGTCAAATTGCGGCTCCATGAGCTGGACAATCTCGATGAGAGACGGCTCGAAGCTCAACAAAGCATTGAACTTTACCAAGCACGCATGGCAGGATCTTTCGATAAAAAGGTCAGGCAACGCGCCTACAAAAAGAATGACTTGGTTCTTGCGGTAAAAAGACCAATGGTCTTCGCTCACAAGTCCAAAGGCAAATTTGAGCCGAAATGGGAGGGACCCTACGTCATCGACAAAGTTTTCTCCAATGGCGCATACGCACTCCTAAACATTGAAGGTGACAGATGTATGCTGCCCATCAACGGCAAGTTCTTAAAGCGGTACTACCCTTGAAGACTTACCCAACTGGGTAAGAGCAATGCCTGTATGGCCAAAACCGGTTTCCAGGTACACGCTCGCTAAACCCACCATCTATTTTAGAATTTTCATATCAAATGTTGAAATTTCTAGAAATCTAAAACAATGCTTACTTTTATCGTTTCATTGTTCAAAAAAAAATATATAAAAATCCAAGTTTAGGAACCTTTCCCTAACTTGACCAAAATTTTCAACCCTTGAACCCAAAATTCATGGTTTGAAACAAAATCCGGATTCAGGGATTTCCACCCTAGTCCACCCTGCCTTTTACCGCCAAAATGGTTTTAGGTCAAAACTTATGACCCTCGTGTCTTTAAACAAAAAAAAATATGGTTTTTCAAAAACCGCGAGGAAGCGACGCTTAGTCGATGCTCGCACAAATCGGAAGCAAGCGAACCACGTTCGACACTTCCAAAATCGCAGGGAAGCGACATTTCGTCGATACTTGCAAAATCCAAAACCGTGGAAACGCAACATTTCAGTTGATATCCACAACCCAAATTTCAAAGGTTCGAAAAAACCTAAAAAACTGTGGAGACGCAACATTTCAGTTGATATCCATAACCCAAAGGTTCGAGAAAACCACAAATTTCAAAAATCGTGGGGAAACGACATCAAGTCAGTACCCGCAAAACCAAAATTTTTGAAAAGCAAGGATGCGACATTCCATCGATACTTGCACCCAAATCCGCGAGGATGCGACATTCCATCGATACTCGCAACCGAATGAGCAAGGATGCGACATTCCATCGATACTTGCAAGAACATTCAGCAGGGAGGCGACTTTTAGTCGATACTTGCATTTTTTGAAAACCAAACCGGCTATAAATGCCATCAAAACAGGCTATAAATGCCACAAACAGGCTATAAATGCCACAAACCGGCTATCGATGCCACCAAAACAAAACCGGCTATCAATGCCACAAACAAAAAAAACTTGGATTTCAAAAAAAAAAAAAAAAAACAAACCGGCTATCAATGCCACAAAACAAACCGGCTATCAATGCCACAAAACAAACCGGCTATCAATGCCACCAAAACAAATTCGGCTATCAATGCCACCAAAACTGGCTATAGATGCCACACAAAAAAAACCTCGGCTATCAATGCCACAAGAAAAGCTGGCTCTCATGCCAAAATTGGCTTCCATGCCACAAACAAAAACCTGGCTTTCATGCCAAAACAATCACTTGACAAAAGATTTTCACAAAATGACAACCTTTTGATCAAATCCCATTTAGCAATTACTTTTATCACAAAAAGATTCAAGTGAGCGTAGGGATAACAAAAAAAGAAGAGCATCCCATTTAGCAATTACTTTTATCACAAAAAGATTCAAGTGAGCGTAGGGATAACAAAAAAAAAAAAGAGTACCAAAAAATACATGTGGTACCAAAAAAAAGAAAGTGTTCACAAGCACTACAAAAAATAAGTACCAAAAAAATACAAGTGGTACCAAAAAAAAAAAAGAAAAGAGAGAAGGATGGTTTCTGTAAAAAAAAAATATATATACAGGAGCTCAATCAAAAATGGTCTCCAGCCAAGAGTTCAGCTCCCCAAGCAAACTTTTAGCCTCAGCCGTCAAGGATTCCAAGGCACGCTTCTTCAGGAACCTGCCATGAGATGCTGGAGTGGGCTGTACCCCTTCTTTCGCACCAGGGAGCTTACCTCGAGCAGTTTGCCATTGTTCCTCCTCATCAGACTTCCTTTTGAGAACCCGATCGGCATCTGCAACCTGGTGAATCAAAGCACTCTCCCTGTCGCGAGCCTCTATTATGGCAGTCCACTTGGCAGCGACTTGTGCCTGCAAATGCTCAAGACGTTTCCTGGCCTCATCGACCTCCCTGTCAAGGATGTTAAGGTCATGTGTCAGCCTGATGATGGCTAGCTCTTCTAAGTTCTTCTTTCGGACTGCCTGCTTCTTGCTTTCTGTAGCCTCATCCAGGTCAGACTTAGCCTTATCAGCAGGGTCCAGGAACATCTCCTTGAAGAACTGGTCATCAGCCAAACCCACGGTCTCAAACCACTTGTCACCCAGTGCAATGATCCTATCAACGATCGCCCTGGCACCTGTGACATCCAGACCAGCCTCTTCAGCATCACTAAGAATCTCCTGCACATGCTGGATCATGCCAAATCCGGCTTCCAAGTGCCCAGAAAAGAGAGTCTCAATCCAAGAGCTCAGAACTCGCATCACCACCTTCTTCGCAAAAAGAAGAGATGGCCCAGCTGAAGATTCACCCAACTCCGTTGGTCGGCTACTCATATCATCATCTGTTGGAAGAGTAACAAAAGAACTCTTTCCAGCTGAATCTACTCCTGCTCGGGAAGGAATCTCAGCGCGAGGAATCTCCTCAACATTGTCAGAACTGGTCCCAGGAGTCTCTACCTCTGGATCAACCTCTGGCATCTCTTGCTCTGGAAGCGACGGATCCTCCTCTGCCACTTCAAAACCTGCAAAAGAAACACAAAAAGGTATGAATATGACCCTGTTTGAAAATCAATATCGGGGTTATAACTACAAAATACATTCTTTGACGACTGGTGGAACACTTTCCTCCTCCATGAACTCATCGGAAGCATCATCAACATTTGCGTCTATCGATGGTTCAAAGTCATCGGAATCCTGTGGCTAGTCAGCTGGCAAAAAAAAATGTGTTAGCAAACCGAGTCACAAACAAAAAAAAAAGGAGCAAAAGAAGTCGTACCAATTGGAGATTCTGGATTTACTCCAGAGTCCCTCGGTTCTTCTTCAGGTGCCTCAACAGGATCCATCACCACGTCATCGGTTGGGACCTCAGGCATTACCAAGTCTTCCTCTGCTAAAAAAAAGAAAAGAAAAGCAGAAAACAAGAAGCAAATCAAGACATGGAAAAAAAATCCCATGAAAAGAAATGGAAAGAGAAAAAGGAAGAATCATACCTTCACCGATGTTCTCTTCTTCTCGACTTCTCTTCTCTGGAGGCTCGTCAGCATCCACTGGCACATCCTCATTGATAGTAAGAGGAACTTCCAAGTTAGGAGAGTCCTCATGCTGCCCCTTGCTGCGATGATGACTCCTCCCCCTCTTACTCCGGCGGGTTCGCTTCTTAGAAGAACCTACCCCGCTGTCAGAGTCAGGTTTCCCACTTGACTCCTCACTGGATGGTCTGCTCTTGCCAGTAGACTCCACGGAAGCTTGCCTCTGTGCCGCTTGCATCCAAGCGCCAAGTTCGGCTTCCTCCTGTTCTAGCTGCTCTAAAGCCTCATCAGGTATTTCTCGAACAGCTTCAGAACCAATGACGCCCTGGTCACCGAGAAAGCCTATCTTGTGCTTCTCTCCAGAAAGGAAGGCCCAAACTTCCTCTCGCCGGACGCCATCCGACTTTCCAAGGCCCTTTCCAGATGCCAGCTTCACATCAAGCTCCTTCTTGGAAAGCCCCTGATATGCCGAAAAGCTCTCCGCGAACCACTTCGCAAAACCGGCAGTCCGGGAAGTCAGCAACACAGGATAAGAAATCATGGCTGTAGTGTCTTCAGCACTATAGAAAGCCCATGCATTTCTCCCGTCCTGTAAGCCTCCAAAGCGTTTCACCATGCTTGAAGGCGCTCCAACAACGCCTTGAGAAAAGCCTAGCTGCAAAGCAAAGCGAGAAGGTACATACGGCTGGATGTCGACGAAAAGATGTCTGCGGTACACCATCGTGCCGACACGTATGCTGAAAAGCCACTCTCTCTCTCTGCATTTGTCAAGGAATAATGCCTTCCCGACCCCGCCCTGGTAGAGTCTCGGGAGGCACCAAAATCAAAAGCCTTCTTCCGCAACTCCGGAGAAAGCTTTACTGAAGATTGCCCCATCTCGACGTCCCTGAACCGTCGGATCCTCATGCGGGCAAACAAAAGTGATTCAGACACGGCTTTGCCCTTAGCCAGTCGAATCATCAGAGGATCATCATCCTGTGCAGCACCCAGCCGATGGAAGCCAGGATAGTGGTATACATACCACGAATAAAAGATATGGGCTGAAAATACCCTATTCATGGGAAGCCCAAGCCAAACCAAAAAAGCAGCAGCCTGCAGTTCGGTACACAGGTAGGAGTAAAGAGCTGGCACCAAATCAAGCTGCTCTCCAAGCGCCATCTGACAAGCCGGGAAAATACAATGCGGCCTGATGTGCGTTCCATCTCCTCCAGCAAAAACAGCCTCACCAAGCCAATAAGTGAGGTAAACAGCGAGATCTCTCCGCAGTGCAATGTCAGGACATATGGCATTTGTACTTGCACAGAAATCTCTCAACTCTTCTTGCATGGCCAAGATCTTCTTTGAACTTGGATCCTCAGTTCCGGCTTCCTGGGTCACGCTATCAGAAGACTCCCTGCTATCAAAAAAGTTGGGGAATGAAGAGCTAAAACTCTTCCAACTGCTGGATCTAACTTTCAAACCCCCCTTCTCCTTCAAAAAATCATAGAAGGCGACGAGCTGAAAGTATAGAAGCCTGAACTCCTCAGACTGCCCCTCGAGGACGCTGTCAATCGGCATAAACTCCTCATAGAGTTTGCCGAGGATGGGCAATCCGGTAATAGCGCTCAGCTCCTTCAAAGAAAAACCAATCTCACCATTCGTCACAACAAAGGTATTGGTTTGTGGGAGGAATGACTCCAGCATAGCCATGAAGGCCTCGTCGGAAAAGATCACGGTCTCCCTAAAGGAGTGGACCGCATCAAAAATCCCGGCTTCCTTCAAAACGGCGCCACCAATCAGCAGGACGCGATCAGTCCACGACTTCCACTCAGAGTCAGCATTGAAGCGGCCACGAAGTCGGAAAGGCTTGATCCAATTGCTGCCGTCACCACTGAAAATACCAAGGCCCACCGGTCTCAAATCGACCGACGGATAATCAGAGCCCTGGTAGCCGCTGGATGGCATCAACAGGTCCATGTCAACAGGCGACCTCTCCGTATATCCAGGAGAACCGCCAACAAAAACCCCGGTCTTGATTACATTTGTCCTTCTCACCCAGCTTGGGGGATCTTCCCTCTTAGGACACGTGGGGGCAAGGCTCAGAATCGAGACGGTGCGATCAAACGTCGACCGGGTAGCAACAGTCTTCTTCTCACCATCTGCTGTGAAAGAAAACTGAAAACATCTCCTCTGGTATGTCATGTCATCAGGGACTGCATCACCAAAGAAGAAGGTAGGCTTGGGCAAAACGCTCTGATCTTCCATCACCCATGGACGACTGCTTACCATGATCTTATAGAATTCCTCTCCCTTGAGAGCAATCAGTCGCTGCCTCATCTCATCTCTGTTGAGGGAGTTGCACTCTTCCAGATTTCTCTCAACATACTGGACCTTCTCAAAAGCCTGCTGAACGGCCGGATTAGAAGATCTAGAAGATCGACGAGGTACGCTTGTAGCAGGCTCTTTACCCTTGTTCGCTCTGGAGGAACCACCTGAAAAGGATGGAAAAGAAAAAGATCAAACATCGAAATGACAGAATCTCGCTAAAAAGAAATCTGGCGAAATTTTGACATTATGACGGGGCAATTCCGAAGAAAAGGAACTATCCCGAAAGAAATAAGAAAGCTTGAAGATGGGCTCAACATCGCTGCGAGCTCCGAAACTCCAAACTTTCGAAACCTCAAAGTCTCCGCAAAATCGGGAAGGGCTCAACATCACTGCGAGCTCCAAATTCCCAAATTTGCAAAAACTTTCAGGTATGCTATCACATCATGCTACAAATTTAATTTACAAATTGAATGCATGCATGAACATCTTGGTTTGCGAAAAAAAAATGCATTATCATGATGAGCAAAAAAAAAAAAAGAAAAGAAACTTTCTCAAAAAAAAAAGAGGGGAAAGAAAACAAAAAAAGGAAAGAAAAGAAACTTTCTCAAAAAAAAAAAAAAGAGGGGAAAGAAAACAAAAAAAAAGAAAAGAAAAGAAAAGAAACTTTCTCTAAAAAAAGAGAGGGGAAAGAAAACAAAAAAAGAAAGAAAAGAAACTCTTTCAAAAAAAAAAGGGGGAGGAAGAAAAAAAAATAAAAAAAAGAAAAAAAAGAGCACTGGCCCACAGGCCGTGGCCCACAGGCCACGTGGCCGTACGGCCAGATCCGTACGGATCTGTCCGTACGGCCCACAAAAAAAAACATGAAAAAAAAAAGAAAAGAAAGCAAAAAAAAAAACGTGTGAAAAAAAAAGGGGAGGCAAACACGTGAAAAAAAAAAGAAAAGAAAAAAACAAAAAAAAAAAAGAAAGAACTTTATTTTTCCTACAATGGAGTTTTCTTGAAAAAAAAAAGGGAGAACTTACTTGAAGCCATTGATGGAGAAGAAGAAGAAAAGTCTTGAAGATCTTGAAGAAGAAAAGCTCTTGGTCTTGAAGCCCTCTTGAGATTATTGCAAAAGAAAGTAATAAGAGCAAGAGATCCAACCTTCTCCTTGCTTTTATAGAGGAGAGCAAACCAAAGAAGGAAAGAAGAAAGAGGTAAGTGTTACTAATTAGTAACCTTACCAAAAGAAAGAGATTAGAAAGATTCTTTCCCAAAAGAAAGATATCTTTGAAGGATTTTCTCCCAAAAAGAAATCTATGACGGATTCTTTCCCAAAAGAAAGATATCTTGAGATATCCTATCCCAAAACAAAGGGATCATGAGAGATTCTCTCCAAGTAAAGATATTCTTAGATATTCTCTATCCAAATGAGATATTTTTGGATATTCTTTACAAAAATGACACCATATGAGATCTAAGCCATTTCAAAAGCTTAAGGTCCCATGGGTTAGCCCATATGAGCCAGGTTTGACCACCTAGGCACACAAAAAAATTTTTTGGGCTTTTATTCAAAGAGAAATCCCTCTTACCAAGAGCATACAAAAATGGTTCCATGCCTCTTTGGAGTTGATTGGACCATACAAAGAAAATTCCAAGCCCCATGAGCTTCCAAAAATCAAACCATCCAGCCTCATCTACCAAATTGAGCCAAAATCTTGAAATTGACATTCCACAAAAATCAAACCAAATCCTGGTCCCCTAACTTGCCACATACAGCCTGTTAGGTCACAAGACCAAACAAAACCAAACCTGATCCCCTAACTTGCCACATACAGCCTGTTAGGTCACAAGATAAAAACCAAAATTGATCCCCCAACATTCCACATACAGCTTGTTGGGTCACACGATCAAAACCAAACCCGACCCCCTAACCTGCCACATATAGCCTGTTAGGTCACAAGGTCAAAACCCAAATCCACATCCCTAATGTCATCTTCAAAACTTTGCCTCGAGATGGTACGTGATCCCTTTCACTACCATAAAATTCCCCTGGAAGCTCAAAAGGCTACAAATACCAAAAAGAAAGACTGCTCAAAGAGTCTTGGTCAAGTCACAGGCTCTCCTTCAAAAATCTCTTCGAGGCACATCGACTACAAAAGTTAAGCAACTCGCCGCTGTACCTCGAGGGGGCATTTGTTGACACCAAAAATGTCACTTTGCCTTTTCAAGATCCAAAGAGCTACATGAAGTCGCAACCTGCCATAAATAGGCAATGCTGCTTCCAAAAATCAAATCTTGTCAGAATCAAACAAAAACTGCAAGATTCTTCCAGACAACCAAAAGAGGAGTACACAAGAAGTTTCGGGCCATTTCAAAATCATTTGGCCTAACTTCGCTTCTCCGACAGCTGAAAAAGAGCTCTCGGCAGCAAAGCTCTCCGGGACCATGGTTTCCAAGACAGAGCCTATGGATCATCTTAAAATGACTCCAATAGGTTCCCTGTCAAATTTCAAGTCAATCGGACACCGGTTGACCGCACATCAAACCGCGACATCTTCATCGCGACAAAAAGCAAGTCTACAGGTGATAGGACCCCAAACGGCTTCAAAACTCAAACAAAAGCCTATGGTTGGTCTTATTTATTGCTCAGCAGGCTTCACACCAAATTTCAGGTCATTCCGACATCGTTTGACCTAGTTTCAGCCTCTGACGGAAAATCGGCAGTTCTGCGCGACAATGTCTTCAGTTTTCTCAGGAAATTGGAAACTTTGCAAAATAAAATGCGAGGATTCTCATCAGGTTTCCTACAAAGAAATCAGGCCAATAAATGGTCAAAATGTCAAGAAAAAGTACAGGAGAAAAAAGAATCGAAAAACAGCAAAAACGGACACAAAACGGGACACGAAAGGGGGAAAACCCCCCCAGGGTCGCAGACCCCTGCGACCCTAGGCCAGGGTCGCCGGCGACCTTGGAACCCGGGGTCGCCGGGAAGGCCCCGGAAACCCCGGTTTTCGCCGTTTTTTTCGCGATTCGAAGAGCCCAGCCTCTGGTACTTTCCAAAATTCATGCTTTTGAGACACCAAGTCCTCTGACATCCGTCCAAAACACGGGTAAATCATCAAGAGTATCGAAAACAATATTGATCGCCACCCGGTCAACCAAAAAAAGTATGCTTTCTACCCGACCGATCGAGAAATCGACAGGACAGATGGCACCGACCCGCTGTTGGCAACAAACACCTGAAATTACATGATCATCTGATGTCGATCTACATGAAGATCCATCGATGATCATCGATAGAAGAATTCCAAAAGACGTGGCACGGCCCGCGACTCTTCAGCTGCTCGGCGACCACTTAATGCGATTAATTGACTAACTTTATTACAGTCATTAATCCATTTCTTTGGACGGCCCAATCAGAAGCAAGCATTCGGGAGTTACAAGTCAAGAGATTCATGGCATTTAACCCATGAAACTCCTCCCATCATGGCGATTAAAGGCGATTAAATGCCCTCAATCTCCTCCGGCCAATCAGAAGCCAAGAAAAAGGAGTTACAAAATAAATAATTCAATTTTGTAACTCCTCCCATTATGCGGCTTAATGACAATAAAAGCCCATAAACCCTCCTAAAAGGCTACCTAAAAGCCTATAAATAGGAGAGCTCTCCAAGAAGAAAGGACAGCAGACAAGGATCAGAAACATCAGAGAAAAAAAAGCACAAGCACACAGACAGAAATCCAGAGAAAGGAAAAAGAGAGAAAACTCTGCGGAAGTTCTACACCGGCCACCGCAACAAGGTGACAAAAGTCCCTTGGGGGGTACCCCCCCCCCCCCAAGGTCCTTGCCTTCTCCTCCTGCCTCCAATGGCTTAGATGTGGCTTTTCAGCCCGTCTACTCGGCTTTTTATTGGACATAGGACCTCCTTTTGGTCTTTGTCCTCTAAAAACCCGAGGTTATAGCCAAGCCAAGCGAATCAATAGCATCCTCTGTTCTCATCTGCATGGATGATGGCGAAGCCCACATATGGCTTGCGACCGTCAATCTAAACGAGTCCCCACAATCTCCTGAGAAGTTAGATCCTCCTTTTCTTGCTTTTCATTGTAATTTGTATTTTTTCAAAAGAGACAAAAATCACAATTCTTGTCTTTCATTGTTGATAAGGATTGTAAATCGGCTATAAACGCCAAAATCGGCTATAAATGCCAAAAATCGGCTATAAACGCCAAAATCGGCTATAAATGCCAAAAAAATCGCCTTTCACGGCAAACTAAGAAAAACGTCTCTTTTCTTAAATATATGTGCAATGGAAAACTTGAAAGAAGTTGATTTCCTTTTTACTTGCGAAGGTTGATCTCCGGATCACCACTTGCAATTCCAAGTAAAAATAGAAAATCTGGCACACCCACACAAAAAAAGAAATGTTGATGCACGCCCCCTGCCGCCCCGGTTACGAAAGGGTCGGAACCGAACGGACTCCCACGTCCGCCGACCTCGGTAGGAACCCGGGCATCCTGGAGCGCGGTCCATCATCATTTGTTCATAAAAATCCAGTAGAAATCAAAGTACAGCTGAACGTTAAAACAAATGTAGAAACTTGTATATAATCTAAATACAAAAACCCTTAGGAAATTCATTTTGCATAGCCAAAGAAAATGAATCAATGAAATAGAAATTTCACGTCGTACTTTGAAAAAGAAACATAATTTTAGTTACACGCTTTTAAAGATCAGTTTATCCACTAGTCTCTACAGTCCATCATTAAAAACATTCATCCATTTCCAACCAAACATATACAAAATCTCGAAATCATTAGGTTTTAAAAATGTAGATGTCAACATTTAAGAAAATCAAAACAAGAGAAAAATTTCCAAGATCATTGTAAAACAATATCTTAAGAAGATTAAACATAATCCATTGTTTAAACACATCAAGGATAAATCATAGACATTAAGAAAAACATAACAAAAGATGGAAATATCATGAAAATCATTCTAAATAAGAGATGGACATCGCACTAACTGAGGTATTCACTTGCATCTGCATGCTGTCCAATCCAATATCCAATAAGTCGGTAAAACCCACAACGTTTCCACTGCTGCCGAAAACTATCTTGACTACAACTAACCGTCCACTTGGTATCCCTGCTGAATCAACTACACTGGCTAAGCTGCAAGTTACAGAAATTCTCAGCCAAAACTATGACAAGGCTCATTGAATCCGGGAAATCCCTGAGTCTCTGCACCAACTTCCAACCTTACTAAGAATCACTTCTCCCTTCATAAAATCAATAGCCGATATGCCTCTTACAGTCCTTCATCTTGGAAAGATGGTCTGAGTTCACCCAAAATCCACATTTACTTACCTTGGTACACTGCATGATGATCTTTAATTAGCTGAGAGGGGATCTTCGAATACTGCTCAAGTCCTACTTTGGCGGGCAAATGCACATGTCTTCTCTCATTAACCGCAATGAAGATGTTGAAGGCTGGAAGTCTGCTGATGTTCTCCGAAAACAACATACTAAATCCACAGGGTTCTCAGTCTCCGACACAAGCACAGACAAAAGACACTGAATGTGGGTATGGAGATTTTAAATTCTCCCCCACGAAAGAGGAAATTTGGTCATCCAAATTCCTTAACAACAAGAACTAAAAGAAAAGACAAGCAAAGTCTCCCGAACTAAAAGAAAAGCAGACTTAAATCCAAAGAAACAAGGACACGAGAAAACATATCGACACTATCTAACGAATCCTCAACACACGTCTTAATGTCTCTAGAGTATTTTATTTCCTAGAAACTAACCAGCTCTGATACCAAATCTGTCACACCCCGAAACTGGGCCCTGCAGTGATCCGATTTCGGAATGCGAAATTTTGGAATAAATTTGAAACTTTTGTTACATTTCCCAAGATCCGCGTGAATGAGGATAATAAAATTCCATCACGATCAGAATATATTTTCGTGGAAGCTTATTATGGCATTGCGACCCAGAGTCCGTGCCCATCGGATTCCGTGTCGCACTCGACCAATATCATAAAGCCATCATATGAGCATACTGGCACAAATCGTAAATCATAGAACGCTGAGCTGGTAGTAACAGGACTATTTATTTCCCACATATTCAAATTACAATTAACAAGTATCTTAATTACAAACCCAATGAAAAAGGCTAACAAAGCCATACAAAAATATCCAACTAAACATAAATACTACCCCCAATATTTAGATACGAACTCTGGTGCCAAACTTGACATCTAGATGATATCAATGGGCAGCCTCTCGCGTCAGACCGGGGGCTCCACCGCCTCCTTCGATCAAACACCTAAAAACAGAATGACAGGAAACTGGCACCAAACAAACAGGGTCAGACATGACGGTCTGGCAAGCAAATAAACAAGTAATATGTAACATGGGCATTGATAAAACCTTATGGAATCATTATAAATCCATTTAAAGAGTCTAAACAATAATAGCAATAAATCATGATAAAATGATCGAAAGACCGAACATAAGTATCAAGGCAAATAAACGAACAGTCTCTGGAGCATAAATATCTCGAAAAGATAACAGCCTACGCAAAACATTTAATAATTGGAAATACATTTAAAATCCTGAATAATGGAGACAATACGATAAAAGATCGATTTCATAAACATTAACAAATTCAAAGAATATAATGAGTATAAACAAAAAAGAATCATAAAACAAATTAATAAACAGATAAAACATTGGCAACCACACATAGCTATATCTCCTATTACCGAAGTAACAAGAGCAGTCAGAACCGTAGCCACTACACGTGGGACCGGAAACAAAATCAGAACCGTAGCCACTACAAGTGGGACCGGCAGAAAAAAACCATTGCCATGGTCGGTACAGACAGAATCCAAATTACAGCTGGCAGACAAATTAAAGATCCCAAGCCGGGTGATCATCCCGACAAGGTGACCTAAGCCTAGTGGTGCCTTTAGTTTTCAAAACTCGAACCGAGACAACTCAAACCATAATAATCCCTTGGCTCATGGGTTCACACTACAAAGCTCTAGCCCCGTCTTGCCTCGAGGTTTTATTCTCGAAATAATTGTCTCTTTGGCTCATGGGCTTGCACTACAAAGCTCTGGCCCCATTTTGCCTCGAGGTTTTATTTTCAAAATAATAATCTTATCGATGAAATCCCGAATGTGACGAACCACTCCAATCTCCTTCCAAATCGATTCGGAGAAAACATACGAATTTTCATGGTAAACCACTCAAATACACATCAAAGTAATTTGTATAAAATCATACGATCAATCCTTTCGAACATGGAAAACCACATGATTTTATAACAAATCACCGATGCTATTCAAATTAGTTCACCGAAGAATACAAATACTTTCTCTGACTTGAAATGGAATGGAATAGTGTAGAATGACTTAATGACTTACCAAGGAACCATCTCAATACACATTTAACCTTTAAACATTGATTAATAAGATAATAGGTTTGATGCCAACGAAAATCCACAACATTTAAATGATAAAGTGTGCATTGAGACTTGAAATATTCCCGGGTAATTTCACATATGCTCACTCTCTCATTGTTCTCATTCCCATTTCACAATTTTCCAAGTATCAAAATTTACCCAAAACATTCATGGGCTCTTAAGCATAAAAAGGGGATTAACGGACCACAAATCGAGGAGGAGATACGGGCTGAAATGGTCCGGAAACAGGCCTGAAGAAGAACCCGAAACACTCCGGGAAACAGCCCAAAAGAATGGGCCCAGACAGACCTGGGCTCGCGCGAGCGACCCGGGGTCCGCTCGAGCGAAGCCCAGGCAGAACCTGGTCTGCTCGAGCGGCCCACTGGGTCGCTCGAGCAGACTGGGCTCTGTCCCAGTCCGGGCTGAGTGCATTTCTGCACTCTTTTGTGCATTTTCTTGATTCCTTTTCCCCCTCTTTCTTCCATACATATTTTCACAATAACTTGGACCCTTTCTTGACCTCCACAAATCATCAAATCATCATCCACAATCAATCCAATTAATCCAAACACAATACTTTGAAATCAAAGTTTTATTCCTTGGCTTTGAACACAAACACTTAACATAAAGAAAGCTAAGTTTCAAAATGACCAAAGTGAAAACAAACTTTCAATACATTGTAAAATAGTAACATGAGAGGAAATCAAGCATAACATTTCTCCATTTGTCCAAAACAAATCTATGAGTCATGAAGAGATAATAACATAGAAAGAAAAACATGAAATACAACTTATAACATGGAATCATCATATTAATTGGAGTATTCACTTGCCTCAAGCCAAAATGAAAGCTAAGATGCTCTTCAAACAATTCTCTAGGGTCTCAAGCTCCCAATCTACAAAAACCCCCAAAAGTTTCCCAAGAAAACCCTAAAAATCAATCATTTGCAAATCTCCAAGGAAAACTCTTGCATGAGGGATGAAAACACTCTAAATGATGAGCAAAACAAAGATCTCAAGTTTGGAAAGCCATTGCTAACCTTGAAAAGCTCAAACGAAGAAGAGAAGCTTGAAAGGAAGCCTTGCCCTAGCTCAAATCCTTTGAAAAAGGGTTCTTTGGAAAGCTTGAATGGAGAGGAAGAAGATGGGAAGATCATTCCCTCACTTAGCACTCAAGATGAAGGGTTTCCAAGAGGAGAGAGAAAGTGCTGGGAGAAACCCTATGCCCACTCTTGTTGCAGGAAAAATGAAGAATGGGGAAAAAGAAGAGCCCCATTGTGGTTTATAAAGGATAAGTGGGCTGGGCCCCATGGGCCCCAATCTCACAACGGCGGAAACTAACATTTGTGGGTCCCGAACGAGATCGACGAAGAAGACAAGATTTATCGTCGAAAAACCTAATTTCCAAAAAGTATAATTTCCCCAATTTCTGAAATTTTTGAAATTCAAGTACAGATTTAGTGTGAAAGGTCAATTTTGCCCTTTTCCTCGAAAAACGCGATTTCTGAGCATCAAATCAAAATGGTCAAAACATGAAGGTTGTTCAACTTAATAAGATGAGTCAAAATACACCAAATTTGGAATTTTTAGAAATCAAGAGTAATTTCTCATAAAACTACATTTTACAAAGACCGGGTCAAACTAAAGTCAACGGTCTTCAAAATCTCCAAGGCTATGAAAAAACTAGTCAAACTCAAAAATAAAGTCAAACCAACCCAAATCTCACTTCAAAAGCTAACCCATGATTAAAACAATACTAAATAGAGAAATTGGGGGTCGGGGTCTTACATCCTCCCATTTGGTCCTCCAAATGGTCTAAACCAAATCAAAATAAAAAACCCAAAGGACAAAAGTAAACACTGACACCCTACGCTGAACCTCGGCAACTGAAATGCCCTCTGATCAAACCTGACGTTGGGATGCACGGTCAACAACATTCTGATTCGGTCAAAGGCTTCACACTTTTCCACATATCTGCTCGAAAACATACTTCTCTTGCCAAACTACAGTTCAACAATTCCTCTACTCGTCCTTGGTGTCATCTGTCGTTCCTGTACTGGATCATTTCTTTTATTTACCTTGTCAGTCACTGTCGGTCTAAGAAATTGCAAGTTCTGTCTCTTCCTATCAGCTTGGAATTCTGTGCCTTAAGTCCTACAAACTGTACACGGTGCTCCTGACGCTTGTACGAAGATGTGATCGTAGACATGCTTTCTCTAAAATAATCTCTACTTCGAAAATTTCTGGAATTCCATATACCTACTTATACTGTACCATTCAGCCTCTGGCTTCCAAGAATACCGTCAATCCTTCTTCGTTCTGAAATCACAAATTCCAAATTCTATAGATCTCCTGTCTCTGACTTGGTCTGCTACAACCCAGATGTCACACTGCTATAAACCAGATGTCAAACTGCCATAACCTGCTGAGTCGTTCTATGTCGAAACTTTGCATGGCTTGCCTCTTCAGATTTCACTCTTCAAGTCTTCTACTTCGGACAAGCATAACCGATCTTAGAAACCCAACATGGGTGTGTTTAAAATTGTAAAGTTCAAGTCTTTCTCTACTGTACTCAGAAGTCCACGCTCACTCTAATTCCATCTGCTTACTGCTCTTGATCTCTTACCTGGTACTGTGTTATCAACAAAATAAACCTGCCAAGCTGGCAACACTTCCTAATAAGCTGAAACTTTCAATTCAAGTCTTGAATGATGTTTACTCTCTCATAGATCCAACTTTGTTTCCAACTGAACCAGTACACCCCCTGACATCCATCAACCCTTCAATTCATACACTTCCTAACTCCAACCATAAGCTATTACGACTCATTCCATTTAAAACAAAACAAATCTTAAAATTTTAAACATGATGACTAAAACAATTACCTAGCTAAATTTCATCATTTTAAAACATAGTAGAAACTGAACTTCTAAATTATCAAATAAAACTTAAATAAAGCTTATTAAAGTTTGAGTATGAAATAACAATATTCACTTTGAAATTCATATTTTCATAACCAAAGAAATCATTGAAACACTCGACAATCCCAAATCAGGATTTCAAAAATAAATCAAATGCCTATAGTATGACTATACATTAAATTTTGTTGAAATCTGAGCGTTTAATTAAACACTAAACCTTGTTGAAATCTGAACTCATTTGTTCATAAAAATAGTGTAGAAATCTAAGTACAGCTGAACGTTAAAACAAATGTAGAAACTTGTATATAATCTAAACACAAAAACCCTTAGGAAATTCATTTTGCATAGCCAAAGAAAATGAATCAATGAAATAGAAATTTCACATCGTAATTTGTAAAAGAAACATAATTTTAGTTACATGCTTTTAAAGATCAGTTTATCCACTAGTCTCTACAATCCATCATTAAAAACATCCATCCATTTCCAACCAAACATATACAAAATTTCGAAATCATTAGGTTTTAAAAATGTAGATGTCAACATTTAAGAAAATCAAAAAAAGAGCAAAATTTCCAAGATCATTGTAAAACAATATCTTAAGAAGATTAAACATAATCCATTGTTTAAACACAGCAAGGATAAATCCTAGACCTTAAGAAAAACATAACAAAAGATGGAAATATCATGAAAATCATTCTAAATAAGAGATGGACATCGCACTAACTGAGGTATTCACTTGCATCTGCATGTTGTCCAATCCAATATCCTGTAAGTCGGTAAAACCAACAACGTTTCTACTGCTCCCGAAAATTATCTTGACTACAACTAACCATCCACTTGGTATCCTTGCTGAATCAACTACACTGGCTAAGCTGCAAGTTACGAAAACTCTCAGCCAAAACTATGACAAGGCTCATTGAATCCGGGAAATCCCTGAGTCTCTGGCACCAACTTCCAACCTTACTAAGAATCACTTCTCCCTTCATAAAATCAATAGCTGATATGCCTCTTACAGTCCTTCATCTTGGAAAGATGGTCTGAGTTCACCCGAAATCCACATTTACTTACCTTGGTACGCTGCATGATGATCTTTAATTAGCTGAGAGGGGATCTTCGAATACTGCTCAAGTCCTACTTTGGCGGGCAAATGCACATGTCTTCTCTCATTAACCGCAATGAAGATGCTGAAGGCTGAAAGTCTATTGATGTTCTCCGAAAACAACATACTAAATCCACAGGGTTCTCATTCTCCGACACAAGCACAGACAAAAGACACTGAATGTGTGGGTATGGAGATTTTAAATTCTCCCCCACGAAAGAGGAAATTTGGTCATCCAAATTCCCTAACAACAAGAACTAAAAGAAAATACAAGCAAAGTCTCTCGAACTGAAAGAAAAGCAGACTCAAATCCAAAGAAACAAGGACACGAGAAAACATATCGACACAATCTAACGAATCCTCACCACATGTCTTATTGTCTTTAGAGTATTATATTTCCTAGAAACTAACCAGCTCTGATACCAAATCTGTCACACCCCGAAACCGGGCCCTGCAGTGATCCGATTTCGGAATGCGAAATTTTGGAATAAATTTGAAACTTTTGTTATATTTCCCAAGATCCTCGTGAATGAGGATAATAAAATTCCATCACAATCAGAATATATTTTCGCGGAAGCTTATTATGGCGTTACGACCTGGAGTCCGTGGCCATCGGATTCCGTGTCGTACTCGACCAATATCATAAAGCCATCATATGAGCAGACTGGCACAAATTGTAAATCATAGAACGCTGAGCTGGTAGTAACAGGACTATTTATTTCCCACATATTCAAATTACAATTAACAGGTGTCTTAATTACAAACCCAATGAAAAAGGCTAACAAAGCCATACAAAAATACCCAACTAAACATAAATACTACCCCCAATATTTAGATACGAACTCTGGTACCAAACTTGATATCTAGATGATATCAATGGGCAGCCTCTCACGTCAGTCCGGCGGCTCCACCGCCTCCTTCAATCAAACACCTAAAAACAGAATGAGAGGAAAGTGGCACCAAACAAACAGGGTCAGACACGACGGTCTGGCAAGCAAATAAACAAGTAATATGTAACATGGGCATTTATAAAACCTTATGGAATCATTGTAAATCCATTTAAAGAGTCTAAACAATAATAGCAATAAATCATGATAAAACGATCGAAAGACCGAACATAAGTATCAAGGCAAATAAACGAACAGTCTCTGGAGCATAAACATCTCGAAAAGATAACAGCATACGCAAAACATTTAATAATTGAAAATACATTTAAAATCCTGAATAATGGAGACAACACGATAAAATATCGATTTCATAAACATTAACAAATTCAAAAAATATAATGAGTATAAACAAACAAGAATCATAAAATAAATTAATAAATAGATAAAACATTGGCAACCACACATAGCTATATTCTCCTATTACCAAAGTAACAAGAGCAGACAGAACCGTAGCCACTACACATGGGACCGGAAAAAAAATCAGAACCGTAGCCACTATACGTGGGACCGGCAGAGAAAAACCGTTGCCATGGTCGGTACAGACAGAATCCAAACTGAAGCGGGCAGACAAATTAAAGATCCCAAGCCGGGTGATCATCCCGACAAGGTGACCTAAGCCTAGTGGCGCCTTTAGTTTTCAAAACTCGAACCGATACAACTCAAACCATAATAATCCCTTTGGCTCATGGGCTCACACTACAAAGCTCTAGCCCCGTCTTTCCTCGAGGTTTTATTCTCCAAATATTAGTCTCTTTGGCTCATGGGCTTGCACTACAAAGCTCTGGCCCCATTTTGCCTCGAGGTTTTATTTTCAAAATAATAATATTATCGATGAAATCCCGAATGTGACGAACCACTCCAATCTCCTTCCAAATCGATTCGGAGAAAACATACGAATTTCCATGGTAAACCACTCAAATACACATCAAAGTAATTTGTATAAAATCATACGATCAATCCTTTCGAACATGGAAAACCACATGATTTTATAACAAATCACCGATGCTATTCAAATTAGTTCACCGAAGAATACAAATACTTTCTCTGACATGAAATGGAATGGAATAGTGTAGAATGACTGAATGACTTACCAAGGAACCATATCAATACACATTTAACCTTTAAACATATTGATTAATAAGATAATAGGTTTGATGCCAATGAAAATCCACAACATTTAAATGATAAAGTGCGCACTGAGACTTGAAATATTCCCGGGTAATTTCACATATGCTCACTCTCTCATTTTTCTCATTCCCATTTCACAATTTTCCAAGTATCAAAATTTACCCAAAACATTCATGGGCTCTTAAGCATAAAAAGGGGATTAACGGACCACAAATCAAGGAGGAGATACGGGCTGAAATGGGCCTGAAACAGGCCTGAAAAAGAACCCGAAACAATCCGCGAAACAGCCCAAAAGAATGGGCCCAGACAGGCCTGGGCTCGCTCGAGCGACCCAGGGTCCGCTCGAGCGGAGCCCAGGCAGAACCTGGTCCGCTCGAGCGGCCCACTAGGTCGCTCGAGCGGACTGGGCTCTGTCCCAGTCCGAGCTGAGTGCATTTCTGCACTCTTTTGTGCATTTTCTTGATTCCTTTTCCCCCTCTTTCTTCCATACATATTTTCACAATAACTTGGACCCTTTATTGACCTCCACAAATCATCAAATCATCATCCACAATCAACCCAATTAATCCAAACACAATACTTTGAAATCAAAGTTTTCTTCCTTGGCTTTGAACACAAACACTTAACATAAAGAAAGCTAAGTTTCAAAATGATCAAAGTGAAAACAAACTTTCAATACATTGTAAAACAATAACATGAGAGGAAATCAAGCATAACATTTCTCCATTTTTCCAAAACAAATCTATGAGTCATGAAGAGATAATAACATAGAAAGAAAAACATTAAATGGAACTTATAACATGGAATCATCATATTAAGTGGAGTATTCACTTGCCTCAAGCCAAAATGAAAGCTAAGATGCTCTTCAAACAATGCTCTAGGGTCCCAAGCTCCCAATCTACAAAAACCCCCAAAAGTTTCCCAAGAAAACCCTAAAAATCAATCATTTGCAAATCTCCAAGGAAAACTCTTGCATGAGGGATGAAAACACTCTAAATGATGAGGAAAATAAAGATCTCAAGTTTGGAAAGCCATTGCTAACCTTGAAAAGCTCAAACGAAGAAGAAAAGCTTGAAAGGAAGCCTTGCCCTAGCTCAAATCCTTTGAAAAAGGGTTCTTTGGAAAGCTTGAATGGAGAGGAAGAAGATGGGAAGATCATTCCCTCACTTAGCACTCAAGATGAGGGGTTTCCAAGAGGAGAGAGAAAGTGCTGGGAGAAACCCTATGCCCACTCTTGTTGTAGGAAAAATGAAGAATGGGGAAGAAGAAGAGCCCCATTGTGGTTTATAAAGGATAAGTGGGCTGGGCCCCATGGGCCCCAATCTCACAAAGGCGGAAACTAACATTTGTGGGTCCCGAACGAGATCGACGAAGAAGACAAAATTTATCGTCGAAAAACCTAATTTCCAAGAAGTATATTTTCCCCAATTTCTGAAATTTTTGAAATTCAAGTACAGATTTAGTGTGAAAGGTCAATTTTGCCCTTTTCCTCGAAAAACGCGATTTCTGAGCATCAAATCAAAATGGTCAAAACATGAAGGTTGTTCAACTTAATAAGATGAGTCAAAATACACCAAATTTGGAATTTTTAGAAATCAAGAGTAATTTCTCATAAAAATACATTTTACAAAGACCGGGTCAAACTAAAGTCAACGGTCTTCAAAATCTCCAAGGCTATGAAAAATCTAGTCAAACTCAAAAATAAAGTCAAACCAACCCAAATCTCACTTCAAAAGCTAACCCATGATTAAAACAATACTAAACGGAGAAATTGGGGGTCGGGGTCTTACATATATTCTCCTATTGCCGAAGTAACAAGAGCAGACAGAACCATAGCCACTACACGTGGGACCGAAAATAGAATCAGAACCGTAGCCACTACACGTGGGACCGGCAGATAAAAACCGTTGCCATGGTCGGTACAGACAGAATCCAAACTGCAGCTGGCAGACAAATTAAAGATCCCAAGCCGGGTGATCAGCCGGACAAGGTGACCTAAGCCTAGTGGTGTCTTTAGTTTTCAAAACTCGAACCGATACGAATCAAACCATAATAATCCCTTTGGCTCATGGGCTCACACTACAAAGCTCTGGCCCCATCTTGCCTCGATGTTTTATTTTTGAAATAATAGTCTCTTTGGCTCAAGGGCTCGCACTACAAAGCTCTGGCCCCATCTTGCCTCGATGTTTTATTTTTGAATTAATAGTCTCTTTGGCTCAAGGGCTCGCACTACAAAAGTCTGGCCCCGTCTTGCCTCGAGGTTTTACTTTAAAAATACTAATCTTATCGATGAAATCCTGAATGTGACGAACCACTCCAATCTCCTTCCAAATCGATTTGGAGAAAACATACGAATTCCGTGGTAAACCACTCAAATACACATCAAAGTAATTTGCATAAAATGATACGATCAATCCTTTCGAACATGGAAAACCACATGATTTTATAACAAATCACCAATGCTATTCAAATTAGTTCACCGAAGAATACAAATACATTCTCTGACTTGAAATGGAATGGAATAGTGTAGAATGACTTACCAAGGAACCATCTCAATATTGCACATTTACCCTTTAAACATTGATTAATAAAAGAATATATTTGATGCCAATGAAAATCCACAACATTTAAATGATAAAGTGCGCATTGAGACTTGAAAGAATTCCGGGAAATTTCACATATGCTCATTCTCTCATTGTTCTCATTCCCATTTCACAATTTCCAAGTATCACAATTAACCCCAAACTTTCATGGGCTTCCAAGCATAAAAAGGAGATTAATGGGCCTTTAGATGAAGAGGAAAGGAGGTCTAAAATAGGCCTAAAACAAGTTTAGAAAAAGCCCAAGAATCAACCTTAAATCAGGCTTAAAAGTTATTCAAAAAGCCCCTTAAACTAGGCCCTAAAAAAGGGCCCAGAATTGGGCTGGGTCGCTCGAGCGGACTGGGCTCTGTCCCAGTCCGATCCAAGTGCAGAAATGCACATTTTCGGCCATTTTTACACCCTTCTTTCTCCTCCATCCTTTCCAACATAATTTCACAAATTTAATGGCCTCTCCTAACCTCCACAATCCTCTTTGATCACATCCATACACAAAATTTTCCAATTAATCTAGATCAAACATATAAGAGCAAAGTCTTCTTCATTTAGCAAACACCAGAATTTGAAAACAAAGGTTGAACCAAGGTGATTAAAAGAGAATGAAGATTTAACTTCATGTAAGACAATTTCTTAGGGAAAGATAAACATACCCATAGCTGAAAGCATTAAATGAATAAATCCATAAGAGGTAAGGAGGAACAAGAAATAGAATACCATAACATAAAATCATTCATATTAAACATAACCATCAAATTAGCTGATTGTTTACTTGCCTTGGGTCAAGAGGAGATGCAAATCACTCTAAGAGCACCTCTCAAAATAGCAAAGCCCCAAATCTACAAAAGCCCTAAAAATATCCAAGAGAAAACCCTTGAAAAATCAACCCATTGCAAATCTCCATGAAAACTCTTTTCATATATGACAAAAACATTCTAAATGGTTTGGAAACCAAGATTTGAAGAAAGAAATCCATTGCTAAACTTTTTGAAGCTCAAACAAAGAAGAAGGGCTTGGAAAAGTAGTCTCTCCTAGCTCAAATCTCTTGAAAATGGTGTCTTTGGAAAGCTTGGAAGGTGGGGAAGAAGATGGGGAGATCATTCCCTCACTTAGCACTCAAGATTAGGGTTTTCAAAGAGGAGAGAGAAAGTGCTGGGAGAAAAACCCTAGGCTCCCCTCTTGTTGCAGGAAAATGAAAGAATGGGGAGAAGAAGAACCCATTGTGGTTTTATAAAGGTAAGTGGGCTGGGCCCCATGGGCCCCAATCTTACAAAGGCTGAAACTAATATTTGTGGGTCCCGAATGAGATCGACGAAGAAGGCAAAATCAATCAACAAAATATTTACTTTCCAAAAAGTATATTTTCCCCAAATTCTGAAATTTTTGAAATTTATGGACAGATTTAGTGAAAATGTCATTTTTGCCCTTTTTCTCGAAAAACGCGATTTCGGAACATCAAATCAAAATGGTCAAAACATGAAAGTTGTTAAACTCAATAAAATGAGTCAAAAGGAGAAAATTTTGTAATTTTTCCAAAATAAGAATAATTTCTCACAAAAATACATTTTACAAAGACTGGGTCAAACTAAAGTCAACGGTCTTCAAAATCTCCAAGGCTATGAAAAATCTAGTCAAACTCAAAGACAAGGTCAAACCAACTCAAATCTCACTTAAAAAGTTAAACCATAATTAAAACAGTACTAAATAGAGAAATTGGGGGTCGGGATCTTACATCCTCCCCCCCTTAGAACCCATTTGGTCCTCCAAATAGTCTAAACCAAATCAAAATCAAAAACCCAAAAGACAAAAGAAAACACTGACACCCTATGCTAAACCTCGGCAACTGAGATACCCTCTGATCAAACCTGACGTTGAGATGCGCCTGTAAACAAAATTTTGATTCGGTTGAAGGCTTCACACTTTTCCACATATCTGCTCGAAAACATACTTTTCTGACCAAACTATAGTTCAACAATTCTTCTAATCATCCTTGGTGTCATCTGTCGTTCTTGTACCGGATCATTTCTTTTACTTACCTCGTCAGTCACTATCGGTCCAAGAAACTGCAAGTTCTGTCTCTTTCTATCAGGTTGGAATTCTGTGGCTTAAGTTATACCGAGCTGTACACCATATCCCTGACACTTGCATGAAGACGTGATCGTAGACATGTTTTCTTTGAAATAATCTCTACTTCGAAACTTTTTGGAATTCCATTTGCTTGGTCTAAATATGTTTCTCGAATTCCGATTCGACCCTTCCATTCGGTTTAGTCTTCAAAGAATTGGTGAAACTGAAGTTCTACAACGTACCGGTCTCTTCCATCTTCAATCAATGTTATTCAAATTCTTGAAACAATACTGCCACTTCTAATAAAGTCCTTAAAACAAGAGTCCCATGTCAACACTTTATCTTCGAAGTGAGTGACTTAGCAACTCGTTGGTTCCTCGCACGGATCATCTGTCTTCTCTCATGAGCAATAAACTGATCGTGTTAATTGGCTGCACTGCTCTCCTGACACACTACAAATCCTTCTCGATTCTGAATTACAAACTCCAAAATTCTATAGGTATCATGTCTCTGACTTGGTCTGTTTCAACCCCGATGTCACACTGCTATAAACCAGATGTTAAACTGCCATAATCGGCTGAGCTGTTCTGTGTCGAAACTTCGCATGGCTTGCCTCTTCATATTTCACTCTTCAAGTCTTCTACTTTTGACAAGCATAACTGATTTTAGAAATCAAATCCGTATTCACAACTCCGAATCCTCATCTTTCTGTGATGTACTCAGAATTCCTGCTCACGTCTGATTCTATCTGCTTGTTGTTCTCGATCTTTTGCTCGATATTGTGTCATCAACAAAGTAAACCTGCCAAGCTGGCATCATTCCCTGATAAGCTGAAACTTTCAATCCAAGTCTCGAATGATATTTACTCTCTCATAGATCCAACTTTGTTTCCAACTGAACCAATACACCCCCTGACATCCATCAACCTTTCAATTCATACACCTCCAAACTCCAACCATAAGCTACTACAACTCATTCCATTCAATGCAAAACAAATCTTAAAATTTTAAACATAATGACTAAAATAATTACTTAGCTGAATTTCATCATTTTAAAACATAGTAGAAACCGAACCTCCAAATTGTCAAATAAAGCTTAATAAACAAAGTTTATTAAAGTTTGAGTATGAAATAACTTTATTCATTTTGAAATTCATATTTTCATAACCAAACAAATCATTGAAACACTCGACAATTCCAAATCAGGATTTCAAAAATAAATCAAATTCATATAGTATGACCATACATTAAACTTTGCAAAAATCTGAGTGTTAGTTAAACACTAAACTTTGTTGAAATCTGAACTCATTTGTTCATAAAAATCCTGCAGAAAACTAAACACAGTTGAACGTTAAAACAAATGTAGGAAATCTGCATATAATCTGAACACAAAAACCTTTAGGTAATTCATCTTGCATAGCCAAAGAAAATGAATCAATGAAATAGAAATTTCACACTATGCTTTTGAAAAAGAAACACCACTTTTTGTTATTTACTTTTAAAGATCAGTTTGTTCACTAGCCTCTACAATCTATCATTAAAAACATCCATCCATTTCCAACCAAACATATACAAAATTTAGAAATCATTAAGGTTTTGAAATGTAGATGTCAACATTTAAGAAAATTAAAACAAGAGCAAAATTTCCAAGATCATTGTAAAATAATATCTTAAGAAGATTAAACATAATTCATTGTTTAAACATTGCAAGGATAAATCATCGACATTAAGAAAAACCTAATAAAAGATGGAAATACCCTAAAAATCATTCTCATTAAGAAATGGACATCACAATAACTGAGGTATTCACTTGCATCTACACGTTGTCCAATCCAATACCCTGTAAGTCGGTAAAATCCACAAGGTTTCCTCTGCTGCCGAAAATTTAACTTGACTACAACTAACCATCCACTTGGTATTCCTGCTGAATCAACTACACTGGCTAAGCTGCAAGTTACGGAAATTCTCAGCCAAAACTATGACAAGGCTCATTGAATCTGAAAAATCCCTGAGTTTCTGGCACTAATTTCTAACCTTACTAACTAAGAATCACTTCTCCCTTCGTAAAGTCAATAGCTAATATACCTCTTGCATTCCTTCATCTTGGAAAGATGGTCTGAGTTCGCCCAAAATCCACATTTACTTACCTTGGTACGCTGCATGATGATCTTCGATTAGCTGAGAGGGGGTCTTCAAATACTGCTCAAGTTCTACTTTGGCTGGCAAATGCACATGTTTTCTCTCATTAACCACAATGGAGATGCTGAAGGCTGAAATTCTGTTGATGTTCTTCGAAAACAACATACTGAATCCACAAAGTTCTCAGTCTCCGACACAAGCACAGACAAAAGACACTGAACAAGAGTATGGAGACTTTAAATTCTCCACCACTAAGGAGGAAATTTGGTCATCCAAATCTCCTAACAACAAGAACTAAAAGAAAACACAAGCAAAGTCTCCCGAACTGAAAGAAAAGCAGACTCAAATTCAAAGAAACGAAGACAACAGAAAACAAATCAACACAATCTAACGAATCATCACCACACGTCTTAATGTCTCTAGAGCATTTTATTTCCTAGAAACTAACCAGCTCTAATACCAAATCTGTCACACCCCGAAACCGGGCCTTGCAGTGATCAGATCTCGGAATGCGAAATTTTGGAATGAATTTGAAACTTTTGTTATAATTTCTAAGATCCGCGTGAATGAGGAAAATAAAATTCCATCACGATCAGAATATATTTTCGAGGAAGCTAATCATGGCGTTGCAACCCGAAGTCCGTGGCCATCGGATTCCGTGTCGCACTCAACCAATATCATAAAGCCATCATATGAGCAGACTGGCACAAATCGTTCATAGAACACTGAGCTGGTAGTAACAGGACTATTTATTTCCCACATATTCAAATTACAATTAACAAGTGTCTTAATTACAAACCCAATGACCAAGGCTAAAAAAGCCATACAAAAATATCAAATTAACCAGAAATACTACCCCCAATATTTAGATACGAACTCCGGTGCCAAACTTGATATCTAGATGATATCAATGGGCAGCCTTTCAAGTCAGACCGGCGGCTCCACCGCCTCCTCCGATCAAACACCTAAAAACAGAAAGAGAGGAATCTGGCACCAAACAAACAGGGTCAGACACGACGTTCTGGCAAGCAAATAAACAGGTAATATGTAAAATGGGCATTTATAAAACCTTATGGAATCATTGTAAATCCATTTAAATAGTCTAAACAATAATAGCAATAAATCATGATAAAATGATTTAAAGACCGAGCATAAATATCAAGACAAATAAACGAACAGTCTCTGGAGCATAAATACCTCAAAAAGATAATAGCCTACGCAAAACATTTAATAATTGGAAATACATTTAAAATCCTGAATAATAGAGACAATACGATAAAAGATCGATTTCATAAAAGAATATAATGAGTATAAACAAACAAGAATCATAAAACAAATTAATAAACAGATAAATCATTGGCAACCACACATAGTTATATTCTCCTATTACCGAAGTAACAAGAGCAGACAGAACCGTAGCCACTACATGTGGGACCGGAAACAGAGTCAAAACCGTAGCCACTACAAGTGGGATCGGCAGATAAAAATCGTTCCCATGGTCGGTACAGACAGAATCCAAACTGCAGCTGGCAGACAAATTAAAGATCCCAAGCCGGGCGATCAGCTCGACAAGGTGACCTAAGCCAAGTGGTGTCTTTAGTTTTCAAAACTCGAACCGATACAAATCAAACCATAATAATCCCTTTGGCTCATGGGCTCACGCTACAAAGCTCTGGCCCCATCTTGCCTCGAGGTTTTATTTTTGAAATAATAGTCTCTTTGGCTCATGGGCTCGCACTACAAAGCTCTGGCCCTGTCTTGCCTCGAGGTTTTACTTTCAAAATACTAATCTTATCGATGAAATCCCGAATGTGACGAACCACTCCAATCTCCTTCCAAATCGATTTGGAGAAAACATACGAATTTCCGTGGTAAACCACTCAAATACACATCAAAGTAATTTGTATAAAATCATACGATCAATCCTTTCGAACATAGAAAACCACATGATTTTATAACAAATCACCGATGCTATTCAAATTAGTTCACCGAAGAATACAAATACATTCTCTGACTTGAAATGGAATGGAATAGTATAGAATGACTTAATGACTTACCAAGGAACCATCTCAATATTGCACATTTACCCTTTAAACATTGATTAATTAAAGAATATGTTTGATGCCAATGAAAATCCACAACATTTAAATGATAAAGTGCGCATTGAGACTTGAAAGATTCCCGGGAAATTTCACATATGCTCATTCTCTCATTGTTCTCATTCCCATTTCACAATTTCCAAGTATCACAATTAACCCCAAACTGCATGGGCTTCCAAGCATAAAAAGGAGATTAATGGGCCTTTAGATGAAGAGGAAAGGAGGGCTAAAACAAGCCTAAAACAAGTTTAGAAAAAGCCCAAGAATCAACCTTAAATCAGGCTTAAAAGTTATTCAAAAAGCCCCTCAAACTAGGCCCTGAAAAGGGCTGGGTCCGCTCGAGCGACCCTGGGCTCGCTCGAGCGAGGCCCATCCAGAGCCTGGTCCGCTCGAGCGGCCCACTGGGTCGCTCGAGCGGACTGGGCTCTGTCCCAGTCCGATCCAAGTGCAGAAATGCACATTTTCGGCCATTTTTACACCCTTCTTTCTCCTCCATCCTTTCCAACATAATTTCACAAATTTAATGGCCTCTCCTACCCTCCACAATCCTCTTTGATCACATCCATACACAAAATTTTCCAATTAATCTAGATCAATCATATAAGAGCAAAGTCTTCTTCATTTAGTAAACACTAGAATTTGAAAACAAAGGTTGAACCAAGGTGATTAAAAGAGAATGAAGATTTAGCTTCATGTAAGACAATTTCTTAGGGAAAGATAAACATACGCATAGCTTAAAGCATTAAATGAATAAATCCATAAGAGGTAAGGAGGAACAAGAAATAGAATACCATAACATAAAATCATTCATATTAAACATAACCATCAAATTAGCTGATTGTTTACTTGCCTTGGGTCAAGAGGAGATGCAAATCACTCTAAGAGCACCTCTCAAAATAGCAAAGCCCCAAATCTACAAAAGCCCTAAAAATATCCAAGAGAAAACCCTTGAAAAATCAACCCATTGCAAATCTCTATGAAAACTCTTTTCATATATGACAAAAACATTCTAAATGGTTTGGAAAACCAAGATTTGAAGAAAGAAATCCATTGCTAACCTTTTTGAAGCTCAAACAAAGAAGAAGGCCTTGAAAAAGTGGTCTCTCCTAGTTCAAATCTCTTGAAAATGGTGTCTTTGGAAAGCTTGGAAGGTGGGGAAGAAGATGGGGAGATCATTCCCTCACTTAGCACTCAAGATTAGGGTTTTCAAAGAGGAGAGAGAAAGTGCTGGGAGAAAAACCCTAGGCTCCCCTCTTGTTGCAGGAAAATGAAAGAATGGGGAGAAGAAGAACCCATTGTGGTTTTATAAAGGTAAGTGGGCTGGGCCCCATGGGCCCCAATCTTACAAAGGCTGAAACTAACATTTGTGGGTCCCGAATGAGATCGACGAAGAAGACAAAATCAATCAACAAAATATTTACTTTCCAAAATGTATATTTTCCCCAAATTCTGAAAATTTTGAAATTTATGGACAGATTTAGTGAAAATGTCATTTTTGCCCTTTTTCTCGAAAAACGCGATTTCGGAGCATCAAATCAAAATGGTCAAAACATGAAAGTTGTTAAACTCAATAAAATGAGTCAAAAGGAGCAAAATTTGTAATTTTTCCAAAATAAGAATAATTTCTCACAAAAATACATTTTACAAAGACCGGGTCAAACTAAAGTCAACGGTCTTCAAAATCTCCAAGGCTATGAAAAATCTTGTCAAACTTAAAGACAATGTCAAACCAACTCAAATCTCACTTAAAAAGTTAATCCTGATTAAAGCAATACTAAACAGAGAAATTAGGGGTCAACGTCTTACACTGGGCATTCTGATTTAGCTTTCGGACTTGACCTGAATCTAAAATGTGGGCCATATAATATATATCTGATCCGAGCTTCAATTAATTAAGTTCTGAAAATCCCAAGCTCGGCCAACCAAGCTTGAACAAGTAACGCATGTAGTTTAGTGACCGATATGGCTGAATTAGTGAGAAAGCACGTCCATGCTAGCCTGTCTCAAACAAGTAGTTTAGTCATTGATTTGGCAAAAAAATTTTAGAAAGCTATCCTTGCCCAACTCTACATATTTCAAGTGGGCCTGGCTCAGGTCAGGCAATTAGGATCCCTATCGAGCTTGGACTAAAAGTTTGTTTGTGTTTCTAAAGTCAGGCAGTCGGGATTGGCTTTGCTTCAGCCTAGTCTGACATAGCCCATGAACATCCCCATAGGCAGCCTTCCAGCTTGACTTACCCATGAGGAGTCAAGTTCCTCATGGTCAATCTTAAGGTGGGGTCAATCCCTATTGCAATAAAATTTGGAGATATATCATGCATGCATCAAGAGGAATTTCATTTTAAGTGATGACTTAATTTCTCAATAGGTGGACCCCATTGTGGAGTTTTACTCCTTTAACTTGGGAATTCTCTAAGTTAAAGTTTAGCATTCATACTCACCCATGAACTCCTCAGTGAGACCCACTTATTAAAATTCTAATTCAATTGAAATAAATGGAAGTTTCTTTTGTGAGCATTGGACATGTCTCACTTAAAAAGGATTTGGGATCATTGTTAGATTGATCCCTGGTGCTCACATTATCGTGAGCACGATACGTAGTGGGCTCACCTTATGATCCATCTAAATAGACTGTAAAATAGGGACCCCTTGACAGTCACCGATCCTAAATTTGGCACCTGTCCAAATGGATTGGACCTTTGGATCAACTACGCACTCATTGAAAACTTGTCGGTTGCTGATCAAGTGGTTGGCATGATAATTTAAGCCTCCGTCAGCATACACAATTAGGTGGAGGTGGGATTCCCATCCCTAGGTGGGCTCCACAAGAAATGGTGCTCACCATACCTTGATAATGAGTGCTCGAGTGAGAGCAGCCTTTTAAACCATTAATGTTTATTTCTAAGAAATTTGGAGCGAGCAACTTAATTAAAATGATGACTGAAGTATAGTTTGAAACTTCTTTTTGATATTTGACATTCTTTATTTGAACTAAAAAATTACATAATATGTAATATTTTCTCCTTTTATTTTTCTTACATATATAAAAAACTTATTAATTTTTATTAATTATCATGAATGCATATAAAATAAATGTGTATTTATATTTCATAAATATTTGATTTATTTTGAAATATTTGTAAAATTATTTAAATGAAAACATGTATCTCTCGAGTCTCAAAGATGATTCTATGAGTCTTTGGTTTTTTCTTTATTTACATTCCTTGAGTCAAAGTCTGAGCCACAAGTTTTCTAACTTTGGTGTATGGTTCTTCATTTCTTATTTTATTTTACTACAAAAAATCTAATCACGAGATTTTCTCCTATGATGCACCCGCTGCATGATGAGTTCACAAAAGATACACTTTCATAGCATTATTTTATAAGTTTTCAAAGATAAAAGAACTAAAAATACTATTTTTAGCATAAAAATCATAAATTTCCTCCCTACCATGCTTTGCTCATATATTTCCATTATAGATGGTCATTTGTATGCATTTATATGAATTCCAATGGCCTCCATACAAAATATCTTAAAAAATACTCTCAATTATGTTAATTTCTCTTTATAGGTATTAATTGAAGATTAAAGTTGAGATTCAAGAGTTAAAGAGAGCAAGGATAAGTTTGGAAGACAATTGGATGAAGAAATGACAAAGCTATGCCAACAAGCTACTTCATGTTCTATGGTATTAGAACCTCATCAGCTGTCATCTTTGTGTGTGTTTCTTAGTTATTTAGGATAGGGTCTTCTTGTTTCTAAAATAGGTGACTCTTTTTGCAGGATAAGGGTGTTCTTCTCACTACGTACGATATTTTACGGACTAGTTCAAAATCCTTACGTGGAGACAGTTACTTGCATGATGATGAAAGTGAAGATAATACAATATGGGATTATATTATACTTGACGAGGTTGTTTTGCTAATTTATTGCCAGTTATTTATTTTTAAATTATTCCATGCTATAATCTTTGCCAATGATTTTCTATGGGAACTGTATTATGATTCACTTTGAATATCTCTTTTATGAAGTTTCTTTGTAACAACAGTTTGTATGAGTGCCTTTTGCTTTGTGATGATCAAAGAAGAATTGTTTTTTTGCTGTTATTCAAGATTGCTACGTACTAATTACAGTTGATATATTACCTGTCTATATCAAGAAACATTTTTCTTTATAGATTAAGGTAAAAATTCTTATTGAAAGTGAATAGAGGAAGTACACACCCAACCCTAGAGGTCAAAGCATTGGAACCTTGGAGTTGGGGAAGAATTTTATCTCAGCCGATTGAAGTCAGGTGACTTCTTTCTTGGATTGTTTGAGTTCTCTATTACTTTCTGGCTGGATTTCCTAATGTTTATACAGTACATCTTGGAATTTAAACCTCTTGGGAGTTAGTAAGTTGATAATTTCCTCAAGGTTGGCCTAACTTCATAATGTTGATAACTTTTTTGATAACTAGTAAGTTGATAACTTTTTTGACATGTTGCGGAAAGGGTTTTGTACTTTGTAGAGCCCAATGGTAGCACTTGTTCTTGTGCTGCTTTCTATGTAGAATATCATGCTAACGTCAAGGATTACCTTGGTCAGTGATTAAATATAAGCCTTTTGATGATCCTTTCAGGATATGAAGTACCCTCTCTTGATCAATAGACCACTTGGCATCAGAACTGCAGTGCTTAGAAATTTTAGTTTCATCCAGGATCCTATCAAACTCAATTGCTCAGTAGAAGATGATCTTCAAAGTAACTAAGGGTCATTTTTAGTGGATGGTATCATTTGTCATGACCAATGCACCTCAACAAATTATGGACCAGTTTATACGGCTTTTCACCTCTTTTGCCATTGTGTACACGGTTGATGTATCTCAGGCACTAACTGCTGCGATGTAGCATTCTTAGCACAGCTATTTTTGTACATGACACCTATTCTCTGACATATTAGTATGACTAATTCTCATGCACTAGTTGTACTATTTCATCTTGTCACTTGCATTGTAGCACTCAGGGATTGCCTGGAAGCTATATGTCAGTGCACTTCTAACTGAGAACTAACTTTGTCCATTTCTTTTTTTTTTTTTAGCTTCTTTAACATTTTACTTTTGGTTAAGTAGTGAAGCTTATGAACTTACCATATTTGAATTGTATTTTATGTATTTACATTTATTTGCTCAAATTTACTTAAACTATTCTAGTTTTACTTATTCATACGGTCTGGGTGGAATAAATTCTAGATGTGACTTATATCCGGCGTGTGTTTCTATTGTTTATAGAGTGGAATTACGGTGATTATACTTTCCAATATAGAGTGGAATTACGGTGATTATACTTTCCAATAATGGATTCCTGTTTTGTGTTTTTCTTATGATCTCAGGGGCATATCGTAAAAAATCCTAGTACCCAGAGAGCCAAAAGTTTGCTTGATATACTCAGTAGACATCGTATTATTATAAGTGGGACACCAACACAAAATAATCTGAAGGTGGTGTCATTGTTACTTGCTTAGGCATTTGCTTTGTTTCAATTTTTTAACTAAACTTTTGCCATCTAATGTACTAATATGTAAGATACTGATGATTGTTCTATCCATCTATTAGGAACTTTGGGCTCTATTCAACTTCTGTTGCCCCGAACTTTTGGGTGACATGAAAGAGTAATGACCAGTTCTCTCCCACTAGTTTTTTTATGGAGGTAATTCTCTTTGCATGAAACTGATTCTCTTAATCTTTTCCCAGGTTCAGGGAAAGATACGAGCATGCAATCCTACGTGGGAATGACAAAAATGCTTATGACAGAGAAAAACGCATTGGATCTATCGTTGCGAAGGTGTAAGTGCCTATGTTTTACATTTTCGACACGAGCTTATTAAATATAATTTCTTCATTTTATTAACTGAAAATTGATGAAACAGGTTTTTGCCATGCACATTGAAATTTCAAGTTCATTATAGCTTGTTTGTAGCCTATCTGTAGCCTTATCGGTCACAAAATAGTGGCGTGACGCACGAGCAGCGTGAATATTCTTACTAGGTACCTAGTGGTATTAGTTTGTACATAGAAATTAATATGTTTATATATAGAGAGGTTTTTGTTATTTAGATGTTAGTATTTTGAGGTATATTGCAAGTTTTTTGGTCGTGGTACAGCAGGTTCTTTTGATATTAAAAAAAAATGTGAAATTATATCGGTTATAATAATGTAACCGATATAATAAACCATATGAAACCGATATAACAAACCAATTACATATTTTTTATATCGGTTATTCTTAATCAATTATATCGGTTATTATGAAACTGATATAAAAACCATATGAAACCGATATAACATATATTAATTATATCGGTTTGGCTATAAGTTATATCGGTTTTACAATAATTTATGATATAAATACATATGATATTACATCGCTTTAGGCTTAACCGATATGAAATATTGCACTTATTATATCGGTTCCGTTTATCTTTTATATCGGGGGTACTTATATCGGTTTGAAATTCACTCAAAAACCGATATAGTAGGTATTTTATATCGGTTTTTATCCGATATAAAAACCCTTTTTTCTAGTAGTGTTAAGCAAATACTGATTGGCCTTAATTTTAACTTGATTGAAGTTTTCACACACACACACATCATAAGCATACATCTTTGCATTTCTTTGAGTGTTATGTGAGCTAGTTTATCAATTTCATATCCACCTATTTTAGAGGCATTTTTATTAAGCTTAAATTGTAATCTCTTAGAGTATTTTGTGAAAACACTTTCTTTAGAGAAATCTCTTGTGAGGTTATTGCTTAGCCAAATAAAAGCATTTTGTATAGGTTGTTGTTTAGCCTAGAAAAATAACATTGTAAGGTTATTGCTTATCCTTGGAAAGCATATTGTAGAGGTTATTGCTTAGCCTTTTGAAAAGCATACTTAGTGGAAATCCGGTGGGGTGTTGAGTCACAAGCCGGTAGTGGATGTAGTAGGCATTGAGGCCGAACCACTATAAACCTTTGTGTAGTGGTGAATGTTTTGCAGTGATTGTGTTTGTTTAGCTTCCGCGTATTGTATGTTAATCATCACATGTGACTAGTTAGTTTAAAGAAAATTAAAATTGGACATAATTAGTCATTAAGTGTAGCTCACGCTATTCACCCCCCCCCCCCCCCCCCCCCCCCTCAGGGTTAGGATCTCTCAGACTTTCAATTGGTATCCGAGCAAGGTTGCTCTCTATTTAGGATCAAGTGTTTTGGAACTCTTGTTTAGTTGTAAAAACCTAGAGTTAAACCCCTAGAGTTGTGTTTTTTGTGAAAATCATTAGAATGGATTCCACTATGTTAGATTGTGTAGATTCTTATGTCGATTCTTCTAGAACCCCTCCTTCTTCCATCTATCGGAGATTCAAACATTGAAATTAAATAATCTCAACTTAAATTAAAAGAAAAATAAATTTTTAAAAATGAAGATGATATTCAACAAGCTTATGATGATTTATGTAAATTTTCTTAGGAGCTTGTTAAGAAGAAAAAAAGATTACAACAAGAATCTAAGAGACTAAACAAAGAATTAGTCTCTTCAAAAGATGAACTTAGAGAAAAATAAGAATTAATAAATTGTGTAGAATCTAAGTTCATGATCTCTTTGCATAATCTACCTAATATTAAAGATGATCTAAGAGTATTAAAGATAGATTGTGGATAATCTTATTAAGAAAAATTTAAAACTAAGAGATCAATTACAAAGGAAGATGAAAACATTAACAACCAAGAATCCGAGTTGAATATTTCTACGGAAAATTTATCCAATTCACAAAATAAGATAATAACTCTAGAACTTGGATCCAATGTTATTAATGAGATTAAATTTGAATTAAAACTTGCCCATGAAGAGCTAAACAACTTTAAGGGAATTGAAAAGGAATTTATAAAAGTTAAAATTGAAAATTCAACCCCTAAAGAACAAGTCACTCAACTTGAAACCTACAAACATAAATATGAGTGCAAATTTACCCATAGTGAAGAAAAACTTGACAAGTTATTTAAATTGGGTAAATCACAAAGAGATGGGACGGGTTTTGATTTTGATAGGAATATTTCTCATGACCCTATTTTGATAGGAATATTTCTCATGACCCTATATTCACCAACACATTTGTGAAAGGTGAGTCTTGATTCTCATGCACTCACTCTTCCTTGTCCAAAACTAAATGTAATTATTGTGGCATTGAATGACACTTTAGGTTTGAGTGCAAACAAAGAAGAAGCCATGTGTCTAAACCCATCTTTGAACCTAAGAGAGTAAAATCAAACTCTTTGATGGATAAGACACTAAAAACCAAGGAAGACTCCAAGAAGATTAAACAAGTTAAACCAATTAAAAAGGAGTCTCCTAAAATAGATTCTAAAAAGATTAAACAAGTTAAATCTAGTATAAAAGAAATTATAAACAAAAAGCTTCTCAATCTTTCTCCCATAACTCAACAAATGAAAGAACTTGTGAAGAAAGTTGCAAAGTTAAATCTTAAATTCAAAAGTCAAATAAATGGAGGAAATAAGAAGAAAAGAAAAGGAAACCAATCCCCTAAGAAAAGTCACCAACCTCAAAAGACTAATCACCAACCTAAGCCAAACTTAGTCAAATCTAAACATCACGGTGATAAGTCTAAATTGAAAGTTTATCAAGTCAAATCTCCTAAAGTTGGTTGGATTTTAAACCTAGACCTCAAAGACCAACCCTCTCAAGACCTTAGGTGGATTCCTAAAGTTATATACTTAGACAAACCTTAAGGCCTTGGACCTCACTGACCAACCTATGCTTTTTAGGTAAATCATTTTGTTGGTCATGTTCATTTGCATTTTATTATTTCATAGTTATATTTATTAAAATGCATTGTTTCCTTATTATCATTTGATTTTGTTTTCATGTACTTCTTAAGTTACATTTCATGGTTTTCAAAATCATTTGATTATAATATTATCATGTTAGATTTGCTTTTTGCTCACTTTGAGTTATATCTCTTGTATTGCATTTCTAAATATGATCAATTGATTGTGATTTCAAGTGCTTTCATAGCTAGATTATTCATGATCAATTGTTGTTGAAAAATCATTTGTTTGAATATCTTAGTAAAATTTGTTTTGAAAAACAAATGATTTAAATTAATTTGGATTTTCCATGAACTTTCTAAGTTATATCTTTTGGTATGGAAAATATGTTTTCAATTTGTATGAACCCTTGTAGTTATATTCTTTGGAATACAAATTGATTATTGATAATGTGTTAGCTTCAATTTCATACTCATTTTGTCCATTGTTGGATTTTGCTTATGATTTGAAGATTGTATGAATTGAAAATGTTTTCAAGCTTTGTTAGTTATATTCATTCAAACATTTTCTTTTGAGTTTATTTCCTAATTGTGCTAATGATTATAAGTTTTAGAAGGAAATAATTGTTATATGCCATTTTGCATCTTTGCTCATTTAGTTTCATTACTTTTATATGCAAATGTCATTTACTTCCATGTATGGTTGTGATCTTAGTTTTATTTGAAGTTACCATACTAGGACTCTCAAATCCATCCTTTATGCTTTCTAGTCATTTTATTTGAAATGGATGGTTATGTTGCTGATTCATGTGTAATTTTATTTGTGATGTCATTCTTATACATGTTTTAACTTCATATTAGTGTTCTTGATCATATGAACCTCTTTGAACTCCATTCCTTACATTTCATAGTTATATATATTGTTTGATGGATTTCTTAGATGTTGAATTCATATGATTTGACACTTTTAAAATTGCATGCTTTACAAAATTATATCATTTTAATGCAATTTATCATGTTCATCACTATGCTCTTTAGTTATATTATTACTAGTAATGAATATTCATTTATGATGCTTGTTGGAATTTTGTGTTTGTCACATGCTTGCTTTTAATCATGTTTCATATTCAATTGGTAATCAATTGGTATCATTTTTAACTAGTATCTATATCCAATTGGTATCATATCTTGAGTTTGTGATAGACCTTGTGTACATTGGATTGAACTTGATGGTCATATGTCTTTTGTTCCATGTCACATTTCATTAGCATCTTAATTTTCATGTTTGCCACCTCTCATGCTCTTATAGGTAAATCACATGACTACCATGTTTATATTTTTATAATTTTGGTTGGTTAATGGTGAGGTTTTGGCTTCATGATTGAACTTCATTTCATTCATCTTGTGAATGATAGTTATATTTAATGTATGAAATGATTTCAAAAATTTACATAGCATATGATTTTCATAGTTATATTGATTGATGCTATGTTTAGTAATCCCCATAACAACATGGATAGCTCAAATTTGGATTAATCCTAGTAGTTATATTTCTTAACTCCATTTTAGAGCGATTATGATAATAGTAATATCTTTTATCTCAATTCGTATCCTTTATTCCATTTGATATCCATGATTGCTTATTCTCCATGACCTTGCTCTTTATATTGGTAATTTGATCAATTTGAACTTAATAGTCAATTATCATTATCAATTGATATCTAATTCTTCTCTTGAAGTTAACCCTCAATTGGTTAAACCATCTTCTTCTTGCACCTATTAGTTAAATCCTTGTCAAAAGTTTGACAAAAGAAGAGTATGGATTGAGGGGGAGTAAACCTTTTAAGGAAGCATTAGAGTTGATCAAATTCACCCTTATATTGGCTCTATACCCATTTAGCTATCTACCCATGCAGGATGCCCTGTTATATATTTCATTTTCGATTATTTTTGTCAACAGGTGCTACTAAAGGTATTTTCCTTGTTTTATGTGTGTAGGTACCCATCTTCAATTGATACCTTTGCAATTTAATGGCAAAGGGGGAGAAAGTTCTCAAGTTTAATGGCAGAGGTGGAGAAAGAATTAAGGGGGAGAAAGTGTTCAAGCTAACCAAAGGGGGAGAGAATGCACATCTTGCCAAAAGGAGAGTGCATGGTCAAAGGGGGGAAAATGAAATGAAGAAAGCTTGGGAGCTAAAGAAGATGCTTGGTATAAAGGAAGGAAGATGAAGAGAAAGCTTGAAGATTGATCAAGCTCCAAGCATCAAAAAGAATGAAGAATGAAGCTAGAGCCCAAGCTAAAGTGTAGAAGCATCCAAGAAGATTTCAAGCCATGTCCAGCTAAGGAGGAGCTGAAGACAATGTGTGAAGTATTAGTTTTGAGAAAGGTTTGCCATCAAATTGCAAAGGGGGAGATTGTTAGGATTTTGTATTGCAATTTGATGGATGCATTATCATTTTAGCATCATTCGAATTTTCACACATGATTTAGATTTAGAAAATCTTGAAATCTTAATTTATACATGCATTGTTTTAAATATTGTAAATCATATGTTTCATGCATGTTTTGGTTTTAAATCTTGGACGCATTTTTTTTTTTTGAAAAGAATTTATAAATCAAGCTAGCCAATGTTTTAAAGTTTCAAATCTTATTTGGCTTTTTATGTTTCATGATTTTAAAAGCACTTAGATGGTATAAAATCATATTTCCAAGCTTGGTTTAATGGCCCAAAAATCCCCTCAAGAAAATACTTTAAAAATATGTAAAGTTGGGGTTTTTTGTATCAGGCTGTCGGTCAACCGACGTCAATGTGTCGGTCAACCGACAGTGGAACCGAGGCCAACCGAGAACCTCTGTCGGTCCTAATTCCAGCAAGCTCAAAATCTCAGATTTTTATATTGTCGGTTCGGCTGTCGGTTCGTGTCGGTTAACCGACAGATGTACAACGGTAAATTTTTTAACCGTTGAGGTGTCGGTCAACCGACACCTACCTGTCGGTCCGTTTGACCACTTTTTCTAAAAAAGTGAGTTCATTCCTTAGCCCATGTTGATGATCTTTGGAGCCCTTCTTGAGGTATTTTGAGGCAAAAGAAAGGGGATCAAGCTAAGGAAGGCTAAGGGTCATTAAGGAAAGCTAAAGCTTGGATTAATGAAGTTAAACCTCCAAGTAAGCTTTGCCTTTTATTAATCATATGTTCTATGCTTTGTCTAAATTATTGGTAAATGATTTGTATCTTATAAACTATGATGTGTTGAATCCATTACCTTCATTCAATCTTTGTTTTAGATTGTGATGGATTTTTCACTTTGATTCAAACCAAGTTTTGTATTAAAACTTTATAAATCATGTTTTGTTAAAACCTTTGATTTCTTACATAACATGTTTTGATTTCCTTGGTTGAATCATATTTGTTGTTTTCATTCATTTGATCATTAGTTAAACATTTTTGAAAACAACATTAAACTTCAATTAAATCTTTTGCGTGCTTTAAACTTTTCAATGCATTAAGAAAATATTGATTGGACTTAATTTTAACTTGATTGAAGTTTTCACACACACATCATAAGCATACATCTTTGCATTTCTTTGAGTGTTGTGTGAGTTAGTTTATCAATTTCATATCCGCCTATTTTAGAGGAATCTTTATTGAGCTTAAATTGTAATCTCTTAGAGTGTTTTGTGAAAAAACTTTCTTTAGAGAAATCTTTTGTAAGGTTATTGCTTAGCCAATTAAAAGCATTTTGTATAGGTTGTTGTTTAGCCTAGAAAAACAACATTGTAAGGTTATTGCTTATCCTTGGAAAGCATATTGTAGAGGTTATTGCTTAGCCTTTTGAAAAGCATACTTAGTGGAAATTCGGTGGGGTGTTGAGTCACAAGCCGGTAGTTGATGTAGTAGGCATTGAGGCCGAAACACTATAAACCTTTATGTAGTGGTGAATGTTTTGTGGTGAATATTGTGTTTGTTTAGCTTCCGCGTATTGTATGTTAATCATCACATGTGACTAGTTAGTTTAAAGGAAATTAAAATTGGACATAATTAGTCATTAAGTGTAGGTCACCCTATTCACCCTCCTCCCTCTAGGGTTAGGATCTCCCGGACTTTCACTCGGGCCCGTTTTTAAATCAGCTTGCAGAACGAATCCAGGTACAGGTTGGCCCTTGCCCGAACTACGGAACTGCCCCAAGTTAACCCTAACCACCCAACACAATGAATGGGGGGGATAGGGGACAACTGGCAGAAAAAGGGAGGGGTAGTCCAAACTGAAGGGCAAAACCAACCCACGATGGAAGGCCACGAAGGCCTCAATCTGCATGACCAATGGTGGGTGTTGGGATTGGTGTATGCCCTAAAGCCCACTAGCTGCACTCTCATCTTTTGTTACTGGATATTTACTGGTTATTTAATGCAAAGACTCTTTTCTCTTAAACATGTATATATGTATGGTTGTGTAAGGCCCATTGTTTCTTGTAAATGAATTAGGTGTGTAGTGTCTACACACAGATAGGTCTAATTCATGGACACTGGAAACAACATATTTGTTCATAACTGAGAGATGGAGTTGGGCACTTCATCTTGGTATAAGTTATAATGAGAGACTCTCCTGTATTCAGGGTGACTTACCTAAGTCATGGGAGGACTTTTCCGGATTTATCTCATTAGTGCATATGCAATGCATTGAACAGGACCATGGTAGGTGTGATCTCTAAAATAGTACTATCACTGAGAGAGATCAAGTCACCTCATGCTACTGAGTGACCGGTGCTCTTAATCTTGAGCATTTGTGGATGAACTGACGAAGTCAAGTTCTTGTACTTTAATTCACTACGGGTGAGATTCTTTTCATTGGTCAACAGCTCTGTGTTTTGGGTACTCGGACTTGATCAGTTGGGACGTGCAAATGCAATAAAGAATCTATGCCATCTAATGATGGAATGATCGTCCCCTTAGAATTATCCGATTAATCATCAAAATCTAAGATCTTAGTATATGGATGTTCCATATGGATATTGAACTTGTGGGTCGCTCCCTAGACCAAGAGAATGATATCCGGGTGATGATTAAGTTAAGGATATGAAGTTCTAAGGTTTAGATGTAATCAAGAAGGTTGATAGTACATCGGATAACCTGACTTGATTATGGATGTTACATAGAGGGGCATTCAGGTCATTACACTTAGCAGGTCGAAGACAACTGTCATTTTATGACGAGCTTATTATATTATATATTTGTCCCTGGAGTTCAACCATAACTCTTTAGTGGAATGAGTTAAGGTTAAAATGGTCTTTATGTTGCTATGGGTTTAGCATGGACATTTTGGTCATTTTGGGAGCCAAGGGCAAATATGTCTTTTGGTCCCTTCTCTAGTCACTTTCCAAGATTGGCATGGTTTTCTAAAATGTTTAGATGACATTTGGATGAATTATTTTAGTGGAAAAATAATTTTGAGTTTAAATTTAAATAGGCCTTTGATGGCATACATGAATTTAATTCTAGATAAATTATTAGTGGGCCATGGTGTGCATTATCATGTGGGACGTCCATAATGGGATTTCCATGGGTAAGGTTTCCAACTTTGAGTAGGTCTCTCTACTTGGAAAGTTGGACTCCTCTTTGGATTAGTATTCCTATAAGAAAGTTTCCTTTTTGGATTAGAAACTTAAATTAGTAAGTGTTGTGCAACTAGGATTACTAATTGCTAAAGTTTGTGGGATGTTCCTTTAGTTTCCTTTTCTAATTGGAGTGTTTCTAAAAGGAAATAAATCTTTAGATTATACTTTCCTTTTAGGACATCTATGAGAATTAAAAGAGATAAACTTTTAGGAAAGCTTTCCAAAGTTTCTATAAAAGGGAGAGTGCTCTTCCCCTTGGACGTCCAACACTATGAGAAGCCCCACCCACACGTCCAGCCCTTCTTCTTCTTCTTTGAAGAGAGCATAAGGTCTGAGATAGTTCTCAAAGTTCATCTAGAAACCTAGATTAAGATCCCACCATCTTAGCCAATCAGATTTGGAAGTGAGATAGAGAAGAAGATCAAAGGCAATACTACTGCAGAAAATTCCAGCAATTTGTTTGCTAATTGCAAGTCTGAGTTCGGCCTTTTGGATCTATTATTTCAGAGATTTGAAGTCTACAAATCTTCCAGGTAATAGTCTTCTTGGTTATCCTTTAATTATACACTTGTTGGTCATGAATTCATGGAGTTCTTTTGCGATCACTATGGCTGATTTATGCTGCCAAATCAGATTTTTTAAAATCTGTCATGTTACAAATTAGCCATGAACGTCTTCCGCTAGTGATGTTCAGATCTGAATCGCAGTTTCTTTCAATGGTGGGGAGCAAGAGAGGAGGAGACCGAAAGACCTAGGTAAGAAGGATATAAGGGGAAAAATGGAGGAAAATGGGACACACTTTTCTCAGACTGATCCTAATTTGGCTATGAGAGATTTCGATTGGGCAAACCGATCGAGTTTCACTATTGTAGGTGCAGAAAATAATGACCCACAATAAGGGGGGAGCCTTAGAGGACTTATCCGATGATGATGATGACTGGGAGTGACTGGGTGCCGTCCGAGATTGATAGAGGCTACCAAGTCCCTCGCCATTTCGGGACCATTCCAAGTAAATATCTTCCGTCTCTTTTTTATGTAGTTTCTTTTTATTCTGCCGTGCTAATGCTTCTGGTCGTTACAGCTTTGAAGGAGAGAAAATGGGCCGCCCGATACATCTGGAAGAGGAACGAGGCCTGGCTCCGCCTAGTAAAGCGGTACAGTGGCCATGACGGCAGAGCGGCCTGGTCGCTGCTAGGGTACCAGCAGAGATACCACGGGTATCTAAAGGGCACCGTAGAGCCGATCCAAGGCGAGGGTGCCGGTCCTGAAGTCGGGGAGGAACAGGCTAGTCAAGAGGCCGCAGGGGAGCTTTCGCCGGCGTCGTCTGACGTTAGGGCCACGTCTGGCGTTCTAGCTTCCACGTCGGGATCGAGACCTCTCCAGGCCTCGGGAAGGGAGTCGAGTCGGGCTGCCCGATCTCCTTCGCCGAGTTCCGAGATGAGGCGCGCCAGGCGCTTGTCCTTCGAGGACCTCGAGGCCTTGGCGCTCGGAGTGGAGGATGCCCGAGCCCCCCATGGTTTTGTGAATCTGAATTCCCCTGAGCTTCCTTCGAGTGTTCGAATGAATTCCCCCGCGGCTGCTGCGGAGGTTCCCGCACCTCCTAGCCCCATTGGTCTAGAAGTACGTTCGCCTCCGGCCGAAGTTGAGCAGGAGGGGGCTCGGCCGCTGAAGATGCCGAGGACTGATGCAGGTCCCAGCTCGGTCGCTGCCTCGCTGCCTCAGGGGCCGCCGTTATGGGAGCCGAGCTTTATGCTTGGGCCGGGGAGGCCGATGATGATGGAGGATCGCGTTCTTCACAGGATTGATCCTCAGGTCCTCGAGGCCCTGGGGCGAGCCTGCGCCCTGCCTCGGGACATGGAGCAGTTGGACAAGTACAGCGACCAGAAGCTGATTCTGTCAATGCTGCAGTCTAACTTCACGGTAAGTCTTTTCTGCATTTCTTTTTGTCAATCCGGCGGTCTGGCACCTCTGACCTCTGGAGCTAACGCGTATACCCCGTTTCTTTTACAGGCGGCACAGAAGACCATGGCTGTAGCTGACAGGATCTGCAGATACGGTATGGATGCTGCCGAGCTGACCGTGGAGAAGAACGGCTTGCAAGAGTCTCTGGACGTCGTCACCCAGAAACTAGCAAGGGTGGAGGGAGAGTACGCGGCGAAGCTTGAGCAGGCGAGGGGGGAAGCCGAGGTGGAGAGAGCTAGGGTGGCCGAGCTCGAGGTTTCCATATCGAAGATGGAAGACGACTATGCGGCCCTGCTTCAGGCCGAATCTAAGAGGGCGGATGAAGCCGAGGCGAAGCTCGAGTCGGAGTGCGATGCTGCTTTCGAGGACGCCAGAGCGCAGGTCACCGCCCACTACAAGGAAAGGGTCCTCGTCGTGAGGGATAAGGCCTGGGTGAAAGGATGGCGTGCCGGCCTGAAGGAGGCCGGGGCTTCTGAGGACCACCCTTCCTTCCGGGAGCCTCCTCCGTACCCACTCCCGATGTCGGCTTCTGCTCCTCCAGAAGTTTCTGACGCTGCAGCCCGTGGGTCCGGCCGGGCATGACTTCGGGACACTTGCTTCTCTGCTTTACGCTTTTTGTAATTTCCTTCCATTGTATTTGCCGCATGATGTAATGACAAGGATTTTAATGCAATTGAAGGCTCCTTTGGCGACTCGCCCTTTTACTTCTGTCTCTTGGTACTTCCGTGTTTGAGCTCGGCATGATGCTTTCTGTGTTGGGACGTTAGAACTGAGTGCTGAGCCATCTTCTTGGGTGCTTACGATGATACTCCGTATCTGGGGCGATCTTTTTCGGTATTCACGCTGATACTCCGTATCTGGGGCGATCTTGTACAGCAGTGGGCATGGTGATGTGACCGTTGAGGGGAACGAGGGGATGGCTCCAAGTGGTATCATCGGAGCCGTTGGTCAGTATGGGGGAAGTCTAGCACGCCACGCAAGACGCGAGAGACCTCACCTCATAATTTCCCTTGAAGATCGAGCCCCCCGTTCTTCCTATAAATAGGAGTGATAGGCTCGCCATGGAAGGGACGAGAGAACCAGGATATTCAAACAACCTGGCAGCCATGTTTAATAGATCTCTGTGGGCTTTCGATCCAGATGGAACTCTTGTGCCAGGTGGTGGCTTCCTCCGAGGGGGAAAGCCTGTCGCAGTCTGCGCGCTCTCTGAAGATGGTCCTCGTAGGCTACGCGCTCTCTGAACGCGGGTCTACGGCCAGCCTTCCCTGGTGCGGTTGCATGGGAATCTTTGCAGCTGTGGGTTGGTGGCGCCCCCTGCGCTCGGCGGCCTTGTCGTCACTCCGCAAGGTTCTGGGCGGAGGGTAGGACTAGAAACGCCCTAGGAGGGGGCTCTTGTTTGCAAACTTTGGTCTGACCAGCCAAAGTGTGTTGCAGAGCTCTCGGCACCGGGCGCCTGGGGGTCTCGCTCCGTCCCAAAGGGCGGTTCTGAATCATGCCGCAGATCCTTCTTCTTAGGGGATATCGAGACCTCGGGGCAAGATGCGACAAGACTTTCCGCCGGAGGTTCCCGGCCGGCGGGCGGTGTCGGTGAAGAGCAGTCTGCTTTCTTTTGGGTCTTCAGAGGGCGGTGAGCCTTTCTTCCGTGTATTTTATTCCATGTTTGTAATCCATGTAATGAAGCAATTACAATGAATAAGAGAGGGTGAGTTTTGTGTCCGCTCGACCCGTGTTCAATGCTTTTGAGTTCTTTTTCTCTTTCTTTGCACTGTTCTGGAATGCTTGCATTTTTGTGTGTTCGAGTGCTGGCACAGCTCTCTTCCTCTGGAAAGCTGCCCTTGGCCGAAATGGGTGGCTTTGGCCGAGACGAGCTGCCTTGTGCCGAAGTGGAGTCGTCATTCTGCTGGTCTCGGCTGTGGAAGCGTGAGCTCGGCAATGATCTTTGAGGGGTGTAAAAACCCTGACTTTAGGAATCCGGCCGAGTGTCCGAACTCGAGGCCTTCTCCAGGGTCCAGGACCCGGAGCTTTAGGAAACGACCGAGTTTGGACTCGAGGCCTTTTCCAGGGCGGTAGACCCGGGGCTTTAGGAAACGACCGAGTCAGGACTCGAGGCCTTTTCCAGGGCGTTGGACCCGGGGCTTTAGGAAACGACCGAGTCTGGACTCGAGGCCTTTTCCAGGGCGTTGGACCCGGGGCTTTAGGAAACGACCGAGTCTGGACTCGAGGCCTTTTCCAGGGCGTTGGACCCGGGGCTTTAGGAAACGACCGAGTCTGGACTCGAGGCCTTTTCCAGGGCGTTGGACCCGGGGCTTTAGGAAACGACCGAGTCTGGACTCGAGGCCTTTTCCAGGGCGTTGGACCCGGGGCTTTAGGAAACGACCGAGTTTGGACTCGAGTCCTTTTCCAGGGCGTTGGACCCGGGGCTTTAGGAAACGACCGAGTCTGGACTCGAGGCCTTTTCCAGGGCGTTGGACCCGGGGCTTTAGGAAACGACCGAGTCTGGACTCGAGGCCTTTTCCAGGGCGTTGGACCCGGGGCTTTAGGAAACGACCGAGTTTGGACTCGAGGCCTTTTCCAGGGCGTTGGACCCGGGGCTTTAGGAAACGACCGAGTGTGGACTCGAGGCCTTTTCCAGGCGTTGGACCCGGGGCTTTAGGAAACGACCGAGTCTGGACTCGAGGCCTTTTCCAGGGCGTTGGACCCGGGGCTTTAGGAAACGACCGAGTTTGGACTCGAGGCCTTTTCCAGGGCGTTGGACCCGGGGCTTTAGGAAACGACCGAGTCTGGACTCGAGGCCTTTTCCAGGGCGTTGGACCCGGGACTTTAGGAAACGACCGAGTTTGGACTCGAGGCCTTTTCCAGGGCGTTGGACCCGGGGCTTTAGGAAACGACCGAGTCTGGACTCGAGGCCTTTTCCAGGGCGTTGGACCCGGAGCTGTCGAAGTCATGTAAGGAGAAATGACAGAGATTTGATGACAGGGCAAAGGGCACTTTCATTGAATGAGACTTGCTACATTTTTTAGAAACAGAATCTCTTCAGGCGGGACGCACTCCGCGATCTCGGTAGTGGCTTGCCCTGTCTGAGCTTGTAGGCTGACTTCGTTGCCCGTGAGATCTCCCCGAACGGGCCATGCCAGCTCGGGGCCGGCCTTCCTTCGGCTCTGTGCTCAGGGCGAGAAGGCCGATCTCTACAGGAATGACCGTTCCCATCCTGCAGGCCAGAGGGTGTTGCCGAGGTGGGAGACTGTCCAGTCTCAGTTACTTCTGGCTCGTGTCCTATGCCTGTCAGCGTTGCGGCAGGCGGGGTTGGGGCCGAACTTGGGCGAGACGATGTTGAAGTTCGCCGGAATCTGGGCTTTGATCGTAGTTCGGCCGAGGCGAGCTTTTTTGGGTGCCAGCCCGAGCTCGGCTTCCATCACCTTCCCGTGCGATGCGAGCTTCCGCGAGACGAGGGAGAGGGAACCGAGGACGCCAGGTGGATCACGTTAATGATCTTTTCGGAATCCTCACTGTCTGGGTCCCGAGCCGTGCTCTGGTGAACTCGGCCCCTGCTGCCGCCGGCGTCTTCTGTCTTGACGAACTCTGGGAGGTGGCCTTCGCCGGCGAGTCTCTCCAGGTGCCACTTCAGAGAGTTGCACTCCTCGGTCTTGTGTCCTTTACCTTTGTGATAGGAACAGTAGAGCTTGCTTCGATCACCGTTAGTGGGCTCATTTCTCAATGGCTGAGGCCACTCGAAGAACGGCTTACCCTTTATTTTGTTCAGGATCTGGTGTATCGGCTCTCTGAAGACGACGCTGATGCCTTGATAGGCGCTGGCGTGAGGCCTTGACCTGCTGGTGCCCCCAAACCTGGGTGGTGTGGGCACCGCCGAACTGGCGTCCCAAGCCTGCTTGGGCTCCTGCTTCTGGAAGGGCTTCCCGACTCTCTGCCGAGGCTGGTCGCTATCCTGCTCGGGCTCCAGATGCCCGTCTTGATCCCGGGCTCGGATCTCGTCTTCCTCCTGGGCGATAAAGCGCTTCACCCGGGTCATCAACTCCGGCATAGATTCTGGGGGGTTCCCGGCCAAGTCCTTCCGCAAGTCGTGGCCGGGGATCAGGGCATGCTGGAAGGCGTAGATTGCTATCTCTTCCCTGGTGCCTTCAATCTGGCTGTAGACCGCCCAGAATCGCTGGGCGAACCCGGCGAGGGTCTCGCCCTGCTTCATTCTTAGGGCGAGAAGGTCCCCTTCCTTCTTGGGGACGACGCTGTAGGCTTGGAACTTCTTCAGGAAGGAGAGCTGGAGCCCCTTCCAACTCGAAATGGACTTCTCTGGGAGAGAACAGAACCATTTCAGGGGGAGGTCACCCAAACTGGAGGAGAAGATTTTGCAGTTTAGGTGGCCCTCATTCCCCCAGATGGACATCTTCTGGGAGAAGTGTCTGAGGTGAGCTGACGGGTCGAACAGTCCGTCATAGGGGACGAACCGCGGGACGGAGAACTTTCTGGGCAAGGGGGTGCGCTCGATCTCTTTTATGAAGGGTGAGCCCCCCAGATCAGTGTGGCCACAGATCTGCTTCTGGTCCCGCATGTCCAGGTTGTGCTGAAGAGCCAGCCTGACGTGTTTGTCGAACCGCTCCTGCTCGTCGTCCTTCTCTGGAGTCTGAGCTCTGGGCTTTCGCTTGGGGTGGTCCGGACTGCGATGGCTATGAGCTCGGCCATCGCGGCTATGGTGACTCCGGCTGTTGCTCGAGCCTTTGTCATGAATCTGGCTCCGTTTACGGTCCAGATGATTTCTGAGGTCCTCGCGGGGAGGCTGGGCTGCCCTGCTAGGGGCGTCCCTCTTCTTCCCTTGAGGCTCAGAGACCTGCCTCAAGGAGGCGGTTTGCGCTGCCCTCAGCTGCTGCTGGAGCTCGCGAATCAGTTGCTCTTGCTTCTGGAGGATAGCAGTTTGGGCTTCAAGAACCTCTCCAGTGGCAGGGGGTTGAACGTGGCGCGTCTCTCCTACGGCCACGGCTTTGTCCTTCCGAGGACGCTCATGCCGACGCTCATCTCGTCTGGGTGGCATGACTTCTTCTGCTGAGATCGAGGCCTCGAGTCCCTCTTGGAGTAGGAACTCGACAAAGAGCTGAGAGCCTAGGCGGCCCTCGCCTGCAGACGTGCCATGCACCGTGCGGGAGCGCCCTTGAGGAGGGACGTCCGTTGACGGTGGTGGCAGCTCGAGCGCTGCTCTCGAGGACTCTACGCCCTTCCTAGCTTTCGGAGGCATGGCTTCTGAAAGACTGAGGTTAAGAAGGTTGGGAAGGTTGGGAAGGTTGGGATATTACCTCCCCACAGACGGCGCCAATTGTAGGTGCAGAAAATAATGACCCACAATAAGGGGGGAGCCTTAGAGGACTTATCCGATGATGATGATGACTGGGAGTGACTGGGTGCCGTCCGAAAGCCTGAAAGGGAAGAGCAAACGGTCAGAGGACCCTGGCCTGGGCGGCGCAAGGCTCTCCGATGCCAAAGTCAGTGAATGAACTGGAACAATGGAAGGAGAGGAAGAAGAGAGACAGAGTAACGGCTCTGTGTATGAAATTGTGCGTTTGTCCCGGGAGAATTGCTTGGTGACAATTATGCATCCCAGGGGCCTCCCCAGAGTCGAACCCAAGACCTCTCACTTAAGAGACTTGAATAAGCAACTCTGGTACCACTTGGGCGCCCAAGTGGTACCAGAGTTGCTTATTCAAGTCTCTTAAGTGAGAGGTCTTGGGTTCGACTCTGGGGAGGCCCCTGGGATGCATAATTGTCACCAAGCAATTCTCCCGGGACAAACGCACAATTTCATACACAGAGCCGTTACTCTGTCTCTCTTCTTCCTCTCCTTCCATTGTTCCAGTTCATTCACTGACTTTGGCATCGGAGAGCCTTGCGCTGCCCAGGCCAGGGTCCTCTGACCGTTTGCTCTTCCCTTTCAGGCTTTCGGACGGCACCCAGTCACTCCCAGTCATCATCATCATCGGATAAGTCCTCTAAGGCTCCCCCCTTATTGCGGGTCATTATTTTCTGCACCTACAACTATGTTCTTTGATCTTAAACAAATCATTCTCTCAAAAAAAGGTGACTCAGCTGGGGAAGAAGGGCAAGCTCTGCACTAACTGTAAGGCCGCCCAATCACACTTCACATCTACAAAATTGACCTTACAACAACAATGAACAATCTTTGATCTGAATCTTTTATCAATGGTTTTTAAGGTTTACTAAGCACATGAAACCATTTTAGTATTGACTGTTTTGATCATATAATGGTGATAGCATTTCTCAAATCCAGTTCCTAATGATAACAATCACGCACAGCCAAAAAACGAAAATCCTTAGAGAAGTGCTGCTATTATCATATCTAATTACTGGCATTGCACATGTAGGTTAATAATGTCTGATCCATACATAGGCGGTTCAAGCGAAATGTTGGGCGGGTCAAAGCATGTCCTAGTACAACTCATTTAGTTTTATTTTATGGAAGAGAAAAGCCCATCAATTAGAAAAATAGAAAAAGAAAACATACAACAAGACTCGACTGGGGTTGTAAAATGGCCCAGACCTTGTGTCGTGCCGGACCGTGCCCAAGTCGGCTGGGGTTTGGGCCAGCACGTAGGCATGTCAACTTAGCTTGTTGAAATGGGTACCCGGCCCGGCCCGGCCCAAGTCCTAAAACACAAGGCTTTTAAAAAACTTGAGCCCAGCGGGTTGGACTTGGACAATTATTTAAAAGCCCAGCCAAAATGGGATCGGGAATGGGCAGAACATGCCCGGCCCGGCCTACCCGCAAGGTTATTTTACTATTTTTTATATATTTCAATGGGAACCCTCCAAAGACTCCCTCCAAAATGTCTCTTACCCCCACCATTTCTCATGAATTTAGTCGCTTCCCACTCCACACCAAAAACCCATACCATGAATTGGCAGTGGACTCAATTTGATACTTGGACTGGATCCACTATTGAGTTTAGGTTGGTAATTTTTGATAGATTTATCACCCTTCATTTTGAAGACTTAATATCTACTATCTAGTATATAGACCTTTTGAAATTTGATCAAGCTGAAATTTGGTTCACCCCTTGTCTGGCCATCATTATCATCTTTATTAATAAAGCTTCACCCATTAAGAAGGAAAAAGATGTCTCCATTGATAAAAATGCTAAAGCCCAGGCCCGGCCCGGGCCCAACTTGAGCCCGCATCACATGAGATGTAAATTACGAGAATACACTTATATTGCTAGTAAAAAAGCTACATTTATTTGAAAATTCTAAAGTTCCAATTTACAATCTTAAAAGAACAAAATATAAATGATGATGTACAGTTATGAGAATACACTTATATTGAAGACACTCCTACGTACTTAGCAAAACATCTAATAAAAAATATATAAAATATGTACGGCTAATTATGCTTAATTAAAATATAAGTAAAAAGGAGCTCTGCAATGTTAACACTTACTTAGAATTTATGTTTAATTTCAAATAACATCTTATTATAAAGTATGAGGACTAATTCAGCACACAATGGTGGTAGTTAACATGTTTAAAAATCGGCCGATACCGGTTCATATCGGCCGATATGAACCGGTATCGGCCGATTTTTAAAATCATGTTAACACCATTGTGTGCTGAATTAGTAGGCCGATATGAACCGGTATCGGCCGGTACCGAGCCGATATCTCACTGAGATATCGGTCTCGGTTATATCGGCCTCCGTATCACCAAAATATCGCGATATATCGGCCGAGATGAACTTCATCTCGGCCGTAACGATATATCGGTCGATATTATATAAAATACCCCCAAAAACATAATTTTTAACTATTTTCCCATCTTTATCTTCTTCTCCTCTCCTCTCATCTCCATACTCCTTAGAGCAGCAACCACCATATAAGTAACGGGAGTTGCAGGACTATATAAAAGGGGCACATGTTCTTAAGAAGGGACATTTGTTTTCAAATGAAGAACTTCATAAAAAAATTTGGTGGCGGCCGTTACGTATCCTTGTTTTTTTTTTCGGGGGCGCTGCCCCCTGGACCCCCGATCCCCCGCCGGGGGCGCTGCCCCCTGGACCCCCGCGAGCTGACCGGTCAGCTCGACCCCCGCCGGGGATACCCCAGGACCCCCTTTACAAAGCGCATGTTTTAGAGAAGTGGCAATCAAGAAGACAAAAGGATCCTACTTGACCATGATAACTAGGACTCTTTTGCTAATTGTCTTTCTTTTTTTGTGCTTGGATGTCTATTATTATCATAAGCTGCTAGATATGATATTAAACCTATTTAATTATGTTTGGAATGATATAGTAGTAAAGATTGTGTAATACACTAATTCATGAACCAAAAGGCTTTATATTGAGTTAGATTTGATGTTACTCACTTATTTTTTCCTAGATCTAGTATTTTAAAGTGTAGATCTAAATTTTTTATTTCTAAAATTTGGGGCTTTTCTTGAAATCAATTACATTTTTCCACATTAGTGTTCAAATGCATTGATGATGTGTTAGTTTAAAGTAGATCTATACTTTTGGAACAAAAAAAGTGTGAGTTTTTGTCAAAAATTGTGGTTGCATTATGTCAAATTTATGATATTTCATCTTATTGATCATGAGCATCAATAATGGTTGCATTATATAAAATACTGGAGAATAAAGCGAACAGCGACACAGACAAGACTCATAACTTAAAGTGACCGGGATTTTGATTTATTGTTGTTACTAATGGAAAAAAATATTGTTTTCCAGCATTTTCTAATATTCTGAATTTTTTGAATATTTTTGTGAATTTTTTTGGATTCAAAAAAAATTCACACCGCGACGACCGCGACGGACCGATATCCATGACGATATCCACGACGATATCGGTTTTTCGGCCCGACCGATACCGCGACCGATACCAAGATTTTAAACCATGCTCTTCACACCTCGTGGGCCCAAAGTATGGACTCTTCCTTTCTCCCTTTTCCTCTTTCCCTCTATAGGTTTTTCTTCCTCGATTATTGAAGGTAGCTTCGGAGTTTCTTCATCTCCTCTCAATTCTCACTAGATCTCTCTCGGTTTTTTCTTCTTCTCAGATTATGTAATGAGAAACGGGCACTAAAAGAGAAGAAGTTGTTGAACTCCCCTACTTCCGAATTCTCTCCACACCTCGTGGGCCCAAAGTGTCAACTCATCCTTAGAGGACTGGACTCTTCCTTTCTCCCTTTCCCTCTATCCCTCGGTCAGTTTTTTTCCTCGACTAGTTTTTTTTCCTCGACTATTGAATGTAGCTCATGTGATTCTTCATCTCCTCCCAATTATCACTAGATCTCTCTCGGTTTTTTCTTCTTCTAAGATTTTGTAATGAGAAATGGGTTTTGATGGGTTGTTTGAGAAGAAGGGGGATTGAGGTTTTTTGAATTCGTTGATGTAGATGGTTTTTAGATTTGTAGACTCAGGTTTAAATAGAACTCAATTTTCGGTGATGTGGGTTTTTGAGGTGGTGTGTGAATTTGAAATAGAAGGAGTTGGAAATTGGGATAGTGATTTGTTCGGTCTTTTCTTCCACATGATGTAGTGGTGATTGGTTTTGATGAGGATTTGGGTGGAAAGGGCGGTTTTCCCACGAGTGTGGTTCTTATTTCTGCATGGTCTCAATTGCTTAAATGGGTTGCCATCTGTTTGATGGAATATTCCAACTACTTGTAATGCGGGTGCATATTTGGGGGTGGACCCTAGGTGAATTCTCATACTATTGATTTGTGTTTGTGATGTAATTTTTTTTTTTTTTTTTTTTTTTTTTTTGTATCTCAGAGTAAATTTGTGTATTCATTGTGTGATTCATTTGTTGTCGTTTTTTCTCATTCACGTTTACTGTTTTGAAGCAAGATCTAGGATTATGATTTTCATCATCCACGCTGATATGGTCTCCTGTGATCAGTATAGCCTCAGGTGATCTCACAGACTAGCTAGTTCCTATAGTAATATGTGAGGTCGAATTAATCGAATAAATATCATCAAAATAAAAACTCTCTTTAAAACTAAAATATATCTATTTTCATAAGGCAAAATTAATAAGCTTTCTTCATGTATGTAGGAGGGTATCCGAGCTGAGCGGGGCAACCCCAGGAGCACCCAGCTGGACCCTCTACAGGGGATAGGCGGAGCCCAGGGCCCCGCGCCTATTGTATACACTCGGGCTGTAACCTCTTGGCTGTAACCCTTGTGCGTTTGTCCCAGGGTGGATTCGGAAATCATGCACCCCAGGGGCCTCCCCAGGTTTCGAACCCGAGACCTCCTGTATAAAGGATAATCTGGGTGAGTCCTGGTACCACTTGAGCTACTAGCTCAAGTGGTACCAGGACTCACCCAGATTATCCTTTATACAGGAGGTCTCGGGTTAGTGCATGATTTCCGAATCCACCCTGGGACAAACGCACAAGGGTTACAGCCAAGAGGTTACAGCCCGAGTGTATACAATAGGCGCGGGGCCCTGGGCTCCGCCTATCCCCTGTAGAGGGTCCAGCTGGGTGCTCCTGGGGTTGCCCCGCTCAGCTCGGATACCCTCCTACAAAAAGGCCGGCCTTTTTGTAGGGACGTTAACTCATCCAGCGTCCGCGTGGCGGTGCCCGGATGGTTGTATGTCCCCCACAGGGGATAGGCGGGGCCCAGGGCCCCGGGCTCATTTGTATACACTTGGGGACGGCTTATTACGGTGCGTCCTTACATGCTTTTGGCTCCGTAGAGTGGCCTCCCCAGGACTCGAACCCGCAACCTCTCACCATGTGATAAAGGTATTTTGGGAAGCATCCTGGTACCACTTGAGCTACTAGCTCAAGTGGTACCAGGATGCTTCCCAAAATACCTTTATCACATGGTGAGAGGTTGCGGGTTCGAGTCCTGGGGAGGCCACTCTACGGAGCCAAAAGCATGTAAGGACGCACCGTAATAAGCCGTCCCCAAGTGTATACAAATGAGCCCGGGGCCCTGGGCCCCGCCTATCCCCTGTGGGGGACATACAACCATCCGGGCACCGCCACGCGGACGCTGGATGAGTTAACGTCCCTACAAAAAATTGTGTGGGGAGATTTCCAGAACCACAGGATTACGCTAATCACAGCCATCAGATGAGACTAAGCACTCTCACGTGCCATCCGCGTGCCATCTACATGGCACCAGGCTCACCCCGGCTACCAGGACAGGAGGTCCGGCCGAAGTCATGCAGCTCCGGGCCTTTAGCGCCGAACTGGCCCGCCCAGGCGTCATCTCGGCAGGGAGCTCCACCTCGGCTAAGCCACCCCGGATGCCATCTCGGCAGAAAGCTCCACCTCGGCTGAAGAAGCCGGGATGAAAGCCGAAACCAGAAAGAGTCTCCACTCACGCCCCTCATCCTCCACGTCACCAGGCACGTGGAGGGATAAAGGCACGAGCTAGTGGGACAGACACGACATCCAGTGGCTGAGGCCACATCAGGGCAAGGCCCGAGGGCAGATCCCACGATCCCCTATCGCCAAAGGCGTTCAACACGATCTGGCACATTAAATGGGACGTGGGCTGACCCGACGCGCATTTATGACAACGTGGGCTGGTCATGGCTTCCCAGTCGATTAATGAGACCCCACCACGACATCTCCCAAAGAGACACGTCCCAAACTCTATAAATAGAGACTCAAACCACCATTAAAGGTACGGACAATTTCATACACAGAGCCGTTACTCTGTCTCAACTATCTCCCTCTCCCTCCATTGTTCCAGTTCCCACACTGACTTTGGCATCGGAGAGCCTTGCGCCGCCCAGGCCAGGGTCCTTTGATCGTTTTCTCTTCTCTTTCAGGCTTTCGGACGGTATCCAGTCATTCCCAGTCATCATCGTCATCGGATAAGTCCTCTAAGGCACCTTCTCATTGTGGGTCATTATTTTCTGCACCTACAATTGGCGCCGTCTGTGGGAAAGTAATATCCCAACCTTCCCAACCTTCCCAACCTTCTAAACCTCAATCTCTCAGAAGCCATGCCACCAAAAGCTAAGAAGGGCGGAGAGTCCTCGAGGGCAATCCTCGAGCGGCTAGCACCGTCGACGGACGTCCCTCCTCAGGGACGGTCCCGAACGGTCCAAGGAGCATCCGCAGGCGAGGGTCGCCTGGGCTCCCAACTCTTTGTCGAGATCCCCTTCCAAGAGGGAGTCGAGACCTCGCTCTCAGCGGACAAAACCGTGCCACCCCGACGCGACGAGCACCGGCGCGAGCGTCCCCGCAAAGATAAAGCTGTTGCCGTAGAGGAGACGCGCCGCGATCAACCTCCAGCCGCTGAAGGAGACATCGCAGCCCAAGACGCTCTTCTCCAGAAGCAGGAGCGGTTAGTCCGAGAGCTCCAGCAGCTCCAACAGCAGCTGAGGGCAGCGCAAACCGCCTCCTTGAGGCAGGTCTCTGAGCCTCAAGGGAAGAAGAGGGACGCCCCCAGCAAGGCAGCCCAGCCTCCCCGCGAGGACCTCAGAAATCATCTGGACCGTAAGCGGAGCCAGGTCCATGACGAAGGCTCGAGCAACAGCCGAAGTCATCATAGCCGCGATGGCCGAGCTCATAGCCATCGCAGCCCAAACCATTCCAAGCAAAAATCGAGAGCTTGGACTCCGGAAGAGGACGACGAGCAGGAACAGTTTGACAGGCGCGTCAGGTTGGCTCTTCAGCGCAACCTGGACGTGCGGGACCAGAAGCAGATCTGTGGCCACGCTGATCTTGGGGGCTCACCCTTCACAAAAGAGATCGAGCGCACCCCCTTGCCCAGAAAGTTCTCCGTCCCGCGGTTCATCCCCTACGACGGACTGTCCGACCCATCCGCTCACCTCCGACACTTCTCCCAGAAGATGTCCATCTGGGGGAATGGGGGTTACCTAAACTGCAAAATCTTTTCCTCCAGTTTGGGTGACCTCTCCCTGAAATGGTTCTGTTCTCTCTCAGAGAGGTCCATTTCGAGTTGGAAGGAGCTCCAGCTCTCCTTCCTGAAAAAGTTCCAAGCCTATAGCGCCGTCCCCAAGAAGGAAGGGGACCTCCTCGCCCTGAGAATGAGGGAGGGTGAGACCCTCGCCAAATTCGCCCAACGATTCTGGGCGGTCTACAGCCAGATCGAGGGCACCAGGGAGGAGATGGCAATCTACGCCTTCCAGCATGCCCTGATCCCCGGCAACGACTTGCGAAAAGACTTGGCCGGGAACCCTCCAGAATCTATGCCGGAGTTGATGTCCCGGGTCAAGCGCTTCATCGCCCAGGAAGAAGACGAGATCCGAGCCCGGGATCAAGACAGGCACCGGGAGCCCGAGCAGAAGAGTAGCCAGCCTCGGCAGAAAGGCGGGAGGCCCTCCCAGAAGCAGGAGCCCAAGCAGGCCTGGGTCTCCAGTTCGGCGAAGCCTTCGTCGTCCAGGTCTGGGGGCACCTGGAAGCCCAGACCTCCCTCCAGTGCCAGTCAGGGCGTCAACGTCGTCTTCAAGGAGCCGATCTACCGCATCCTGCCCAAGATCAGGACCAAGCCGTTCTTCAAGTACCCTCCGCCCATGCTGAATGAGCCCACCTCCGGTGGCCGAAGCCAGCTCTACTGCTCCTTCCATAGGGGTAACGGGCACAAGACCGAGGACTGCCATACTTTGCAGCGGTACCTGGAGAGGCTGGCCGAAGAAGGCCACATTCCAGAATTCGTCAAGGCAGGTGATGCTGGCGGTAGCGAGGGCCGGATTCACCAGAGCACAGCCCAGGCTCCAGACAGCGAGGATTCAGAGAAGATCATCAATGTGATCCACCTGGCATCCTCAGTTCCCGCTTCCTCGTCCCGGGACAGCTCCCAGGCCCGTGCCGAAGCCAGGCGGGCTTCGCACGGGAAAGAAGTATTGAAAGCCGAGCTCGCCCCGGCATCCAAGAAAGCCCGCCGCGACCGACCCGCCATCTCGTTCTCGGACAGAGACCTAGAGGGAATCCAGCTCCCTCACAACGACCCTCTACTCCTCACCATGAAGCTGAGAGACTTCACAGTGAAGAGGATCCTCGTCGACTCCAGCAGCTCCTCCGAGGTCCTCTACTACGACTGCTTCAAAAGGATGAAACTCTCCGAAGCAGACCTCACGGAGGTCCGTGCACCCCTGCTAGGGTTGTCCGCCACGCCAGTCTATCCCAAGGGCAGGATCACCTTGGAGACCCGAGTTGGCGGAGCCTCCGTGTCAGCCGACTTCCTGGTCGTGGATGCCCCTTCTCCCTACAACGTCATTTTAGGCAGAGCGTGGCTCCACAAATTAGAAGCAGTCCCTTCTTCCCTCCACCAGAAGCTGAAGTTCGTCCATGAGAACAAGGAGGGCAAGATGGAAGTGATCACAGTGAAGGGAGACCAGCAGCAGGCCAGGCAGTGCATGCTGGCCGCAGTCCCAGCAGTGAAGGAGCCAGAGCGCGTCAACCTGGCCGAGTTCGAGAAAGGCCTCGATGAGATAGGCCGGGATCCTGAGAAGAAGAGCATCGAGGACCTGGCCGAGGTCAGGCTAGACCCGGCAGACCCAGACCGGTTCTTCCTGATTGGCACCCAGCTGCCAGACGAAGAAAGGGCCGAACTCTCTCGGTTCTTGATGCAGAATGTGGACGTCTTCACTTGGAGCCCAAGCGAGATGCCTGGGGTCGACCCTGAGGTCATATGCCACAAGCTAAATGTGGACCCCGACCACAAGCCGGTAGTGCAGAGGGCCCGCAGGACAGGGCTGCAGCAGACAGATGCGGTCGTCGAAGAGATCGACAGCCTGCTGAAGGCAGGAACCATCCGGGAAGTCCAGTACCCGGTATGGCTGGCCAACACGGTGGTGGTCAAGAAGAAAACTGGAAAGTGGAGGGTGTGCGTAGACTTCACAGACCTGAACAAGGCCTGCCCTAAAGATAGTTTCCCCCTCCCAAAGATTGACCAACTAATCGACGCTACCGCTGGTCACGACCGAATGAGCTTCCTCGACGCCTACAGAGGCTACCACCAGATCCCGCTCTACGAGCCAGACGAGGAGAAAACATCATTCATCACCCCCCGCGGCACTTACTGCTATAAGGTAATGCCCTTCGGGCTGAAGAACGCGGGGGCGACCTATCAGCGCCTCTCACAAAAATGTTCCAGGCTCAGCTCGGCCGGACGGTGGAGGTTTACATCGACGACATGGTCGTCAAATCAGTGCACTCCGGCGATCATCTGGTTGATCTCGGCCAAGTCTTCGACATCCTTCGCGCATACAAGCTTAAGCTAAACGCTTCCAAGTGCGCCTTCGGCGTAGCCTCTGGCAAGTTCCTCGGCAGCTTGGTAACGCGGAGAGGGATAGAGGCTAATCCGGACCAGATCACCGCGATCCAGAATATCCAGAGCCCCTCCACCACGAAGGAAGTTCAGAAGCTCACAGGAATGGCTGGCAGCACTCAACCGCTTCATCAGCCGGTCATCAGATAAGTGCAGGCCTTTCTTTCAGCTTTTAAAGAAAAATCTGAAGTTCCAGTGGACCCCTGAGTGCGACCAGGCATTGGCCGCACTCAAAACCTATTTAATGTCACCACCATTACTCTCCACCCCAACTTTGGGGGAGATTCTGTATTTGTACCTTGCGGTCTCGTATAACGCAGTGAGCTCCGTCCTCATCAGGGAGGACGAGGGAGTTCAAAAGCCAATCTATTACACGAGCAAGACACTGCTCGATGCCGAGACCAGGTACCTTCTATTGGAGAAGCTTGCGTTGGCTCTCGTCAGTGCCTCCCGCAAGCTCTCCCATTATTTCCAATCCCACAACATTGTGGTAATTACGGAGCATCCACTCCGTTCAGTGTTCAAAAAAGCTGATTTTTCAGGCCGAATATCAAAGTGGGCAGTTGAACTGGGGCAGTATGACATAAAGTACCGTCCCCGAACTGCGATCAAAGCCCAGATCCTGGCAGACTTCATTGTCGAATTCGTCTCCCCCAACTCGGCTCCGACCCAGCTCGGCACGGCACTGGGGGGCACAGGGCACGGGCCAATAGAAAATGAGGTCGAACAGGCTCCCACCTCGGCATGGAAGATCTTTGTCGACGGGTCGTCCACCTCCAAGAGAGCTGGCGCCGGCATAGTTCTCCAATCGCCAGAGGGACTGGTCATAGAGCAGGCTTTCACCCTCGACTTCAACGCAACAAACAATGAGGCAGAGTACGAAGCACTGATTGCAGGGTTGAACAGCGCCCAAATCCTGGGAGCCCAGCACCTGGAGATCTTCAGCGACTCTCAACTGGTGACTAGCCAGCTCGCTGGAGACTACCAGGCCAGGGACGACAGGATGGCGGCCTACTTAGCCCTTGCGAAAAAACTGCTCTCTCATTTCCAGAAAGCCGAGGTCAGGCAAATATCCCGAGATACTAACACGCACGCAGATGCGCTTGCAAACCTGGCCTCCGCTGTCGAAGCAGGCAAGAAAAGGACCATCGAGGTTGGGTCAGTCTCAAGGTCGAGCTTAGAACTCCATTCATCTCGGCTTGTCCTCTGTGCTGACCTCGGCCCGAGCTGGATGGATCCAATTGTCGCCTACGTCAAGGACGACCAGCTCCCCGAGGACAAAGCTGAAGCCCACAGGATCAGACTCAAGGCAGCGCGATTCTGGCTCTCTCCCGAAGGCAAACTCTACAGGAAGTCCTTCACAGGTCCATACCTCCAATGCGTCCATCCGAGCAAGGTGGACGACTTCCTGCATGAGATCCACGAAGGAATCTGCGGCAGTCACATAGGAGGTCGATCCCTGGCTTACAGAGCAATAAGCCAGGGCTACTGGTGGCCCTACATGCAGAAGGACGCCCAGGTCTACGCCAGGAAATGCGAGAAATGCCAGAAGTTCTCCCACTCCCTCCATCAGCCAGCACAGGATCTGAGTCCCCTCTCTAGCCCATGGCCCTTCGCTCAATGGGGCCTGGACATTGTGGGGCCTCTTCACCGAGCTCCAGGGAACAAGAGATGGCTGATAGTGGCTACGGACTACTTCACAAAGTGGATAGAGGCTGAACCGTTGTCTTCAATCACGGACAGGGACTCCAGGAATTTCGTTTGGAAAAACATCCTTACGAGGTTCGGCATCCCCCGGATCCTGATTTCGGATAACGGGACTCAGTTCGATTCCAAGTCCTTCAAAGACTTCTGCCAAGGGCACGGCATCAGAAATCATTACTCCACTCCGGCATATCCACAGAGTAATGGCCAGGCAGAAATCTCCAACAAAGTGATCCTGGACGGCCTGAAGAAGCGACTGGACAAGGCAAAGGGCAGATGGACAGAGGAGCTTCCGAGCGTGCTGTGGGCATACAGAACAACTCCAAGGAGGTCCACCTCGGCAACACCTTTCTCTCTGGCCTACGGGATGGAGGCAGTTATTCCTTTGGAAATCGGCCTTCCTACCCTGAGGACAGAGCTGGTCGACCAAGGCCGAAATGAGACGAACCTAGCAATGGAGCTGGAGCTGGCAGACGAGCGACGAGAAGCAGCAGCCCTGAGACTGACCGACTATCAGCAGCGGTTGGCCAGGGCATACAATCAAAATGTTAAAGAAAGAAGGTTCACCGCGGGAGAGCTCGTTTTAAAGAAGACCCTGCCAGCTGACAAAGAACCAAACGAGGGGAAGCTTGCCCCGAACTGGCGTGGCCCGTTCAGAGTAGTCTCACTGGCCGGAAAGTCAGCCTACAAGCTCGAAGACTTGGAAGGCAACTCTTTGCCGAGACCGTGGAATGCATCCCACTTGAAGAAATTTTATTTCTAAAGATGTAATGAATCTCGGAATCAATAAAAGCAGCTTTTGCCTTGTCATCAATCTGTCGTCTCTCTGGTCGACTCCGGCAGCAAAGGCTCTACGCCCTGGAAATGGCTTGGAGTTCTTACACTCAGCCTTTCCTAAAGCCCCGTGTCTTGGACACAATCTAGGCTCTACGCCCTGGAAATGGCCTGGAGTTCTTACACTCAGCCTTTCCTAAAGCCCCGTGTCTTGGACACAGCAAAGGCTCTACGCCCTGGAAATGGCTTGGAGTTCTTACACTCAGCGTTTCCTAAAGCCCCGTGTCTTGGACACAATCTAGGCTCTACGCCCTGGAAATGGCCTGGAGTTCTTACACTCAGCCTTTCCTAAAGCCCCGTGTCTTGGACACAATAAAGGCTCTACGCCCTGGAAATGGCCTGGAATTCTTACACTCAGCCTTTCCTAAAGCCCCGTGTCTTGGACACAATCAAGGCTCTACGCCTTGGAAATGGCCTGGAGTTCCACACTCAGCCTTTCCTAAAGCCCGGGTTCATAAACCCCTCGCACCTCGGCGCAAGGCAGTTCCGCCAAGGTCAGTTTCCTGAAGCCCGGGTTCATACACCCCTGAGAAGACCATGCCGAATTCGCTTTCGGCCACGGCATAGGTCCACGTCGGCGCAAGGCCAGCCATTTCGGCCGAGGTCAGTGCCAGCACTCAAAACATAAACAGCACAGAAATACTGTTGCACATCCAGGAATGAAAGAGACAAATGCAGAGAGAAAATGCACGAGTGAAAAAGCTCGACTTTCATTGAACAGACAAGCGTTACAAAGCTGAGAAGCAAAAATTTTACATAAAAGAAGACAGAAATATAGAGGAGCCTGGTTACTGTGGTTTCGGCGACTCGACCAGGTCGATCACCGTATCTGCCGAACCAGCAGCTTCGGCCGAACCAGAAGGGGCTTCAACCGGTACCTCAGCCGAAGCAGGCGCAGAAGAGGCATCACCTTGAGGCACGGCCAAAGCATCGCTCAAGACCGGGGCAGCTGGAGCGTCGTCAGCAGCAGGAGCTTCGACCGGGGCGCTTTCAGTTGCAGGTGAGGAGCTCGGCTCAGGATCCAGGTCCGCATACTTCGGCAGGTCCTGATAGACAGGGTGGTCTTCAGGGACCCCCGCGCGTCTCAGTGCGGCCAGGCATCCTTCCTCGAATAAGATTGCGGTGATCTCCTCCACCTGCTTCTCGTACAGCTCAGTGGCTCGATCTACCCCATCCTGGAAGGCGGACTGGGCCTCGGCCTGAAGAGAGGCCTTTTCCTTCACCAGCTTCTCCCTCTCAGCGCGACCAACCAAGACCTCCCCCCGCAACCTTGTTACCTCAGCCGTCGACTCAGACTTCAATCTGGCCAGCTCAGATTCCAGTTCGGCGGTCTTCTTGTTCTTCATCCAGAGTTCGCCTTTCATATGGTTGGCCCTGGACGAAAGTTCGGCGTTCTCAGTCAGAGCTGATGCCAACCGAGCGGACACTCCAGCGCTAGCCACTTTGAGTTCTTCCATTCCCTTCCGCTGCACTTCCAGCTCCTTCTTCAGCTTTTCCCGCTCGGACTCCAGACGGGTCACCCTCGACGCGTTCATATCCCTCCTTCCTAGGATGGCTAGGAGCCTCTGCACATTCTGCAAAGGAAAAGAGGAGGGTCAAAACAGGAACAGCCGAGCTAGGCCACTCGAAAGAATACACAAAAAACACTTACCAGGATGTTGGCCTGGATCGCCGACAACATCAGGCTCTCGTCATCAAACTTCTCGTGCTCCTCCATATCCCGTGGCAGAGCACAGGCCCTAGCAAGGGCCCCGATTACCTCGGCATTTCCTAGCAGTCGATCTTCAACGCTCAGGGGTTTGCCGGGTTGTGTTTCCATTCTCGGCTTCCACGGTGCTGGGGCAGTTCGGGGCCCGGAGGCCGATCCGGACCCTTGCCCCGCCGAGATGAGAGGCTCGCGCGTCGGCCCGACAGTCGACTTGCTAATTGGCGCACTCTTTTCGGCCGGCGCCCTCTTTTCCTTCGGCGCGCTCTTCTCGCCTCCCTTTTCGGATGGAGCTTTAGCCCCAGGGGCTCATTCAGGAGTTTTGCCCTTCGACTGCAGATCAGCCTTCGAGCTCTTCTCCCCCGCCTTGGACTTCTTCTTGGGCGGGGACCCCTCCTTCGAGCAGTCAGGCGAGCGTCGCCGGGCTCCCCCGCTCGGAGCAGGGGCAGGAGCAGAGGGAGCCCCGGCGCCCACCGGACCCGAAGCAGCACGAGTACCGGCAGGCGATGGAGCCCCAGAAGACGACGACCTCTGCCTAAACTTGGCGGCCAGGTCCTTGACAGCGAGCTCCTTTGAGCTTCCCTCCATGTCCTCTCGATCAGAGAGATAAGCTTCCACTATTTGCGACAAGTCCGGCAGCTCCGGATCAGAAGTAGACGCCTCGGCACCAGACGCAGTTCGGTCGGCAACGGGATCGGTCAAGGGGACCCCGCTAAACACCGCAACTGATACGGTTGGACGGTCCGGGTGTATCTCGTCCACCTCAGGTACTCCGGTCCTCTGGTAGTGGCCGCGATACCTCGGCGTGTATCCAAGCAGCTTCCAAGCTGACCTGGTCTCGTGCCCCTTGTACCGTTCGACCTTGTTGATGTCGTCGGTATTCCTCCTCCAACCTTCGCTAGCAGCTCGGCGTCGCCTCGCACCCGCCTCTGCTCAACAAGCAAAAAAAGGTGTCAGTTCGGCATCAATAAGGTAAGCAAAACAGTAAAGGAGAAAAGCAGTGATAATTACTTGGGACTTCCCCAAGGCGACGTGGGACCGGCAGCCTCCTGTCTTCACCCGGGCCGAACTCCCAGTTCCCCGAGACACAGAAGAAATCCTCCTCAGCATTCTTACTTGAGTCCTCCAAGGCTAGGACGAAGCCCCTTCGCTGCGGCTTCACACGGAGATAATATCTTCCCTCCCCAGCCTTGCAGATATCATATGCGTCCTCGATGTCGTGAGGGCCTAAGTTGGTCCCCAAGATCTCGTTCAGCTTCGCTGTGCCCATGATGACCTTGTAGCCATTGGGCATCAGCTGGCCCGGGGCGAGGGACCAAAGGCTAAGGCAGGCCCTAAGCAGGGGGTCCAGTGGAAACCTGACCCCACCCTCGATCACAGAGATCAGAGGGAATGGCATCCAGCCGCCGTAGCAGCGATACAGGGCAGCGTCGGCAGGGTCCGCCGGTTTCAGGCGAACCCCCTCCGGAATGCTGTAGGCAGCTCTAAACTCAGCTAAGCCCTCATCAGAATCTACCCTGAATCTAGGGGTGCCCATGTCTGAAAGGGAGTGACGACAAAGAAAAAACCCTAGAAACGAAAAACCCCAAGAAGAACCAGACAGAAGGACAAAACGACTTACAGGGACAAAGAGGCAGATCAAAAGCAGATCCGGGCGCGTTCTACGGTCGTCGTCCTCGAACAGATTTCAGGCACCAGAGCAGAAATCGAAAGTAAAGGCGAAGGCGAAAGGAATCAGAAGCCAGAAAAGGAAGGGGACGACCCTATTTGTAGAAGGGGAACCCTCATTTGGGGTACCGCCTCCGAAGTCGAAGAGACACTTCAAAGCCCGTGCCCGTCCCATCAATGAGACAACGCAATCAGCGCAGAAGCTACGCGTGTAGCCGTCAACTCGGTTCCCAAGACGAACATGGCAGAGCATTTATTGCTTCAAAGAGTCGGAGCGACACCAAGCAATGATCGCTGTATCCCCAGATAGTTTTTCTAGCCTTCAACCCCTAAAAGCTAGGGCGCTTAAGAGGTCAAAGGCTAGGGGGCAATTGTGTGGGGAGATTTCCAGAACCACAGGATTACGCTAATCACAGCCATCAGATGAGACTAAGCACTCTCACGTGCCATCCGCGTGCCATCTACATGGCACCAGGCTCACCCCGGCTACCAGGACAGGAGGTCCGGCCGAAGTCATGCAGCTCCGGGCCTTTAGCGCCGAACTGGCCCGCCTAGGCGTCATCTCGGCAGGGAGCTCCACCTCGGCTAAGCCACCCCGGATGCCATCTCGGCAGAAAGCTCCACCTCGGCTGAAGAAGCCGGGATGAAAGCCGAAACCAGAAAGAGTCTCCACTCACGCCCCTCATCCTCCACGTCACCAGGCACGTGGAGGGATAAAGGCACGAGCTAGTGGGACAGACACGACATCCAGTGGCTGAGGCCACATCAGGGCAAGGCCCGAGGGCAGATCCCACGATCCCCTATCGCCAAAGGCGTTCAACACGATCTGGCACATTAAATGGGACGTGGGCTGACCCGACGCGCATTTATGACAACGTGGGCTGGTCATGGCTTCCCAGTCGATTAATGAGACCCCACCACGACATCTCCCAAAGAGACACGTCCCAAACTCTATAAATAGAGACTCAAACCACCATTAAAGGTACGGACAATTTCATACACAGAGCCGTTACTCTGTCTCAACTATCTCCCTCTCCCTCCATTGTTCCAGTTCCCACACTGACTTTGGCATCGGAGAGCCTTGCGCCGCCCAGGCCAGGGTCCTTTGATCGTTTTCTCTTCTCTTTCAGGTTTTCGGACGGTATCCAGTCATTCCCAGTCATCATCGTCATCGGATAAGTCCTCTAAGGCACCTTCTCATTGTGGGTCATTATTTTCTGCACCTACAATGTATATAACTAATAATCCAAGAGCACTGTCAAAGCGACCTTAACACGAATGAAGCAACCCATCAGACCTGGCCACCGAAAATTTTCCTTTCTTCTAGTTCAAGTACGCGTAAAAGTTTGCAATTGACGTTACTTTCTTTCAGGCGGTGAGCAATAAAAGAGCTTTTTGGTCCATAAACTAAAGTTGCTTTGTCATCAGTCCACTCTTCCATGTTGTTGTCACATGCTTTACAGTCATGGAACAGTCACACGCTTATCCCACTTGAGCTTCCCTGTTACTTTTATTTGCTTTTGGGATTATCTTTCTAAATATGGTTTGTTAGGTCTCGAACTTTCTTAGACTTTCCTTTGTATCAATGCATGCACCTGTAAATTCATCTCAAAGTTGGTGTTTTGACGTAAATCATGGCATGTTCGTCACATCAAAATGCATGTGATTCGTATTGCCTAAAATGGCCGTGCTGGACATATGCTTCTTCACCAAGGGACGTACGCCTTCCCATGACGTTCATGGAGTGACATCAGTGTTCAAGAGCTTTCAACTTCTATTCCGGTCAAGCTGGGTGGGGTGCGTCTGGAAGTGGACCAGTGGAACTTAACTATAATCTCAATCCAACCCCTAGCGCATTCATTAGTACTCACCGTAATTTGATAATGATTTGAAGTATACTTATAGTTGAACAGTGGACTGAATTTGATCAAAGATGTAGCTTTAAAACTATTAAAATTTAAGACCCTTAAATTGATGAATGAAGTGATTTAATTGAGAAGAGTTTTTCTTGAAAAAAACATATGAATCTAAGTGGGTCATCCAATGGGCTTAGAGATTTTCCTCTTATACAAACCATGAGAGGTAATTCCACTCAAAAGGTACCTCTTGTGGTTCCTATAAGAGCTATGAGTGGTACAAATCTTAGCTCTTGCAAGACCTACTTGGGTGCATGATTGTAATGGAAAGGTGTGTCACGTCCCCAAAATAATAATTGGGGAAAACGTGAAAAATTAAAACAAATTCAAATTCCTGTGTTTAATACAACACAAGCTTCCAAAAGTGGACCCACATCACATCACAAACCGTGGTGAGTCCAAATAAAATTCCATTAAATGCAACGGAAGCTTCATTCAATTGGTATTCAATGATCGTAATTAAGATCCAACACGAAAATCAAATAAACATTCATAGTTAAAGTTGCAGAATAAATTAAACAATTACTACAAAAGGTTTATCATTAATATAAAGTTCATCTAAAGAGTTTCTAAGATGACGTCCTCTCTAATGCAGGCTCAGACGGCTCCGAAACCGTCTCCAGCATCCCACTCGGGTTCGTCAGTTGGCTCAAACATTTGAAAGGTTTGATCCTCCTCCGTCTCCTCGGTAAAGTAGGGCTCGGTACCTATGCACCAAATGTAGTAACGTAAATAGCAAGAACATGATCATAATTCGAAATTAAGATACGATATCAAAATGAGTAAAAACAATTGAAATTATAAGAAACAATGATAAAGATAAGTACAAGAAAGAACGTATGACATAAATTTGAAAGACACCAAATGGAGCAATATATAATTCACACGGAGACAAGTGTCCCCGTTTTGGGTGGTCAGTCCTACATAATCGGGAAAGCCCGTCCACAATGTCGGTGGTCATAAACCGATCTATAAACACATAACAGGATAACCTGTTCACATACAAAGCGGATTATAAGTGATCCGGACACATCGGTGATCAACCGTCCACATACGATCTGCAGTCGTTCACAAATGACCCACATAAAAGGAAACATATAAGCATAATAGACCCGAATAATAATGCTCCGACACAAGAGTCCTAAGTCAAAATGAAGGGCCGGCCAATCCATATCATAGTCAAATCACATATATCTAATTTGCCAAGCCACCTCATAATCCATAATACAAAGTAGGGTATGCATCTAAAAGAATACATAACCTAAACCAATATATGCATGCAAATACAAAGGTTAAGACATATTATAAATCGATCCTAAGGTTAAACGTATACTCATATACCCGTCAACACACAATAATAACGCTAGTAAGTTAAGGACGTTACATCTCTCGAAATTCATGGTGCATAGATCCAATGAAGGATTTCCAATAGAGATGTATTGACCCTTTCTCGCTAGAGTTCATTAAAATCATAACAGGTAATTGAATCCTACATCCATAAGATACCGTATGCCCAAAGACGGTTCTTATGTCAAGTCCAGGTAGATAATTTAAGGTTATTAGATCCATATGAAGTCCCATACTTGATGTCATAAATCCCCAAATTAATCAGAGCCAGAGCAATGAAAAATAAACACAAATTGCCTAAGTACACTGAACGTTCGAACGTACGAGACCAACGTTCGAACGTTCAGGGTCTCGGGTTTTTGGCTCAGGGGCCAGCAGACTCGAACGTTCGAACGCACGAAGGGAACGTTCGAACGTTCGACGTCTCTGTCATTTGGCTCAGACGATTCTGAACTCACTCGTTCGAACGTTCCAAAGCAACGTTCGAACGTTTGACGTTCAGAATGTTGTCCGAGTTCGTACAGTCACAGAAATTGGGATTTTTTCCCTATTTATCCATTTTCCTCTCTTTTTCCTAAAGAGAGTGCATCCCATTCAAATTCACACGAATCGTAACCATTAGAAAGAGAATGGAATCCGCATATCCATTCATAAAATCCTAATCTATCATTATCATTTAGAAAAGGGCAAATAGACAAACCTATATGCATTAGATAGGAATCAAAGGTCAATTAACGCATTCAATAATAAATTATAATAATGTACTTGCCTTAGATCCGAAGTTGAAGAAATATGCAGTAGGTTTCCTAACCAAAATCCAAATCGAGATTACCGCGGCGCTCGATCACAATCCTAACACCGATCTGACATAAAAGATGGGATAGAAATGTTCATATGAACAGATCTATGGTATTCCTACCCAAAACCTAACATTGGAAAGAACAAGAAAATAACCTAATAGTACAGATCTATTCCTAATGGTTTGAGGATAGTGTTACCTGAGATAAGAAAGTCGAACCAAGAATGATGGTATCTTCAGATCTTGATTCTGATGGCTGGATCTTAAGGTTGCAGAGGTTTGGGAAGTTGGAAGAGGAAGAAGACGAACAGGGAACGGGAAAAGTTGCAGAGATTAGTGGGGAGAGATAAGGACGTGCGGTTATTTAAAAGGAGGGATTAGGTTAAGTATTGGGCTTAAGTCATTGGGTCGGGTCAAACTGCGGGTCAAGACATCTACCCATTAACCCAACTCACCAATCTACGCATCTGATCTAACGTGTGCCCCACTTAATCCTAACCACTTAAATAACTAAAATACATTCCATTAAAATAATAATAATAATAATATCTAATTAAAAATATATATTAAATATATTAATAGTGGGACCGGGATCTTACAAGGTGTCTGTCTCATCGTGAATTACAATTTTGGTCCAAAAACCATCTCAATTAGATTATCTCAAACATTGATTTAGGGGACTTAAAGATTAATGATATCTCGAGTATTTTCTTTTGTGAAATTAAATTTCCACAGTGATGCCATTCTACTAACTGTCAGATTAGGATAGATACCAATTCATAAGGGGTAAATGACTCAGGATGCTTGATTACTGGTAGGTGGATCCCATGAGATGCTAAAATTATCACCTCCCATAGTGACCGTGAGGGCACAATTGTTTGAAGAGAATTAAATTTCATGGAGGGTTCCAACAAATGATTATTAAAGAGCTAATGAGTGGATGATATATGGTGGAGATGTAGATGAGACCCTGATTTACCTAAGATTTGATTTGCGATGATTAATTATGACTAGATGTTTATTTTTAATCTCTTCTTTTTAGTTTGATCTTCATTGAAAAGAAAACTATTTGATTGTCATTTATGGTTCTTCATATTATTTGTTAAATAAAAACACTTTTACAAATACAACAAAACAAGTGGGGTCCTTAGAGACTATATACTTTTATTAGGATCTCTGGCAAGAATTCTAACTTTTGGAAATCCTAAAATTCTTTTTGGAAACTTGTTTCTTAAGAGATTTCTGATAATTCCATCATTCTAAAATTTCCAAAAGCATTCTCAAATCCCAACAAGCTAGCATCTATAATTTTCCTAGTCATAGTTAATTATGAGGAGTTCAGTGGGAGCTCAGTGGAGACCCAACATCCTTAACAATCATTACAAATAAGGGATGCAAAAGCGTCCATTGAATTTAACAGCTACATGAGACACAAATATAAAATTTTCTTATAATTTGTTCTATAGGAGTTTCACTCAATTCAACTCTTCTCTTTCTTTGTAAATGTCGGTCACTCTGAATGTTGCATATTTTAAATAAGTGAAACTCGTACACATACAAAATAATAACTTTACACTAGTGAACAATCAAATAGCTGTGCCAAGCTTAAGCTCAGTTGGTAGGGACGCGCGTGCATGCGCGTGAGAGAGAGCGCGCATGAGTTCAACTCTCATATAACAAAAAGAAAAAAAAACAATCTAGAAAGCGATAAATTATAAATTTCTAGTTCAATGCATTTTTAGCATGGAAACATTTCTCTAATTTTTGAAAAAGTAATGAAAAGTAAGTGTATACTCAGTGGAAATGCTAATAGTTACGGAAGCAAAAAAATATACTCTCGGATGAAATAAATACGTGTTTGTTTCCATGCAGTACAGTAATTTGAAATGAGATAAAAAAAACTCAAGTAGTAGTAAAATAATATATTTAATAATGAAGGTATTCCTATGGCATTAACTCGTCAGGAAAAATCCTCCAGTCATATGTGCTCACCCCATACATGCACTACATAAATCTGTGGGATTCAAATACAAGACCCCAGGAAGCAAACTCATTCCTCATGTCGAAGAGCCATATCCATGGGTGTAGATAAAATAAATACTTTGCTTGAGAGATAAAATAAAGGGATTTGACATATTTTTCCTCCCTAGATTCAGTTTTCCCAATTTCATTATCCATATTCAAATAATGTCAACGGAGTCGTTTGACTCTGGTCAACATTATTATTTTTTTAATTTTTTTATACTATATCCCATGAAATCATGGATTTATTAAAATTTATATCATACAATTTTTACAACCAGCAAACGAATTCATTTTTTATAGATTACGAAAAATGATATTTTAAAAAATTAAATACACATCATTTGGAATTATTTTTTCAGGTGCTACATAAAGGCTATGAAATAATGGGAAAGTCTTATGATATTATGAGATTTATCAATTCATGAGACACTATTCCCAAGATATCACGGATTGAGTAAAAAAGAATTATGATCAAAGTAAAGCAATACTGACAACATCATCTGAATTTTGGTAATGAAATTAGAAAATCTGGCTTTAACTGCGAGGGAATATGGTTTTTTACTGGTTATGGGCAACTAAACAGCGTAAAGTAAAAATTCTGGCTGATTTTACTTTTATCTCTTGAAAATAAACTAGCGGAATGAATTTGTTCTGCTGCATGCAGAAGGGAGTTTCGTTTGGATTTCAAATGTGGGTTATCGTCGAAATCAAATGTGACACAGTCCCTTGATTCCATATATATATGGTTTCTCGAGTTTAAGATTTCTGGTGCTCCCAATCCTAGTGTTTGGATGCATGGTGAATTAAAGTAAAGTGAGGTGAAACAACAAATTAAGAGATAATAAAATATATGGGGTTATGATGGTCTTTTGTTTTAGTCGGTTGATAGAGAATCTTTTTTGCTTTTGTATAAAAGAAAATATTTTTTTTTCATTAAGTGGAGAAAGAAGGTTGTTTTTTTTTACTTTTTCTTTAAAAACAAAGAAAAAATGAATTTATATACTTGTAATATAACCTCTTATCTTTTCTTATCTTGATAATAAAGACTTGGGATAATAATCGTACAACAGGTCTTAAATCTGACAATCGCTCCAGAATTATTGAAAAAATTGTAATTACCGTAAAACTATTCGTCCGTAGGATATCTCACATTGCGATATCCTAAGAATGTAGGTTCGATATCGAATTATATGATATCCCATGACCACATGATATTACAAAATTATCCTATTCCCGTCCAAACATAATGTGAGATATCCCAAAATTATCAAGTTTAAGACATATTGTACAGCCATTATCCGTGGTCATTTTTCCTAAAAGCTTCACCTCATCTCACTTTATTTCACACTGGACTTCTATACGAGAGTTTATCCAGTTTTCTTCCTAGCCTGCCATGAACAGTTTCTTCTGAGCCGAAAATCCTGACAGTGGAAAAAAAAAAAACCCACTTTATTTTACCTCACATGCAAACACTTGTATGTCTATCCAATTGACCCAAACGTAGGGTTGTCTTAGTGGCAGTACTGCCACGTGCCATCCACCATCAATCTACTAAAAAAAAAAAAAGCAAACTGCCACCAACTGTACTGGGATGGATACTTGAGATAGAGAGATAGAGGTGTCTGCTCCTTTCCTATTTATACCGGACACTGACAGTGTACCGGAGAGCCGTCGCATTCTACCGGAAATCTAGCGCTTCCATGGACGTCGACGTCGAGTGCTGGGGTTCCAGAGTTCAATCTACCGGGCATATATCTGCCATGCAAACCTCTACTCTCAACTCAGGTACAGTACATCTGCTTAATACCATCCAATTCTCTGCTTTTGTTTTCTTCGTTCTCTTAATAATTTGGGTTCTTCATTGCTCCCTTTTTTTCTTTATAATTGATAGGAAATCTCTGTTTGATGTGGATATTTGATATGTATCTTTTGTCCATGTTATGAAGAAATGAGTTTGTTGTTTAGATTATTCCTTTTGTGTTGTTTCAGTTGGATTAATGCTTCTGGGGTTTCCTTGTGGTCATAAAAATCAGTTTTTTCTAGTGTCTAGATATTTGGAGATCCTCTGAAACTTTTTTTGTTACTTTCCTCTGTGATTTGGGTTCCTCATTCCAGGGTTTTTTAAAAATTTCTCTTTTTAAAGAAGATTGAGAATCTCTCCTTTTTTTTATTTTGTTTTGGATATTGGACACGTCTCTTTTATCCATGTTATAAAACAGTGACTTTGTTGTTTGGAATTCGCCTTTCGCTGTTTCAGTGAGGGTTTTCTTGTAGGCTAGCTTTTGGGGGTGGACAATCAGTGTTTTCTAGACATTTTGAGATGTGGGTTTTGTTCTGGAGTGATTTCCCTCACCTGGGTTTCTCCCTTCTGGATTTTTTTTCTCCTATGAGTTAGTTTTCCTCTTGGTAGCTTCAGAAGAGTTCATTTCTATAATTATTGCTGGTATTTGCTTCGAGAGTTGGTGTTATCGAATCTCTAATAATTTTTATAAATATTCTTTCTGATTAGGTTAGTCGTCCAGATTATCAGTTGAGTGGTGGGTTCTCTGTTTTCATCATTCCCTTTTTTTCCCCCTAAATATAAAGTTTCTTGCGGATTATGTTAACTAAACTGTCTGTACATCTTTTGCAAATATGGAATCCTCTATCTGGAGGTTGTTTAAAAGCTATTATTATCGACAATCGTACATAGACAGAATATCTCAATCGTGTAGCGATTCCTTTCTTTAATTATTGGCAAAATTTTGGGATTTTCACTTTTCAGTCTCTGGAGGCTAATGCAGCCAACAGTTTTTCCATTCTTTGTTGATGGTCTTGTTTATCAGAAGGGACAGAAAAAGGCGTTTAATAGCTCACTGTGTCTTTGGCTTTTGATTTGGATGCTGTGATTTATAATCCAAATTTGGAATATCTATATAATAATAAGTTAACATGCTGAAGGGACAGAACTGATGAGGATTATTCTACTAGTGTTTGTGAAGTATATGGTTTTAGAGAAGAGGTTTAGTTAATTCCATGGTATGTCAAGGTTTCTCTACTTATGGCCTATTTATTTGCATAATAATTCGTAGGAATTCTTTATCCAAGTATTCCTAAAAGTAGCTAAAATTGAAGAAAGAAAGAAAGTTGAAGTTCTATAAATGGCAATTAAATAATAGCCCTTTTAATGGAAAATGGATTAAGGGGAGATGGAAAATGATTTACTCGGGTGATGGCTGGGTTTCATTTCCCTTCTCTCTTTAATTCTTTTTCCATTAAAAGGGAGATTATCCGGTAGTCATTTGCAGATATTTACATTTATTTCTTCAATTTTAGCCACTTTTAGGAATACTTATAAATCATAGGAATTCAAACTATGAGTTTAAATGCAAACAAACAGGCCCTTATTGTTCATTTTATGAATTGGTTTCTTACATTCCAGGTCTTGAATAAAATCCATTAAATTTTGGACTCTCTAATATGTTCAGAAAGTGATATTCTTTTTGACATGTTTTCCTGGGTATTAGTACTTGGATGCTTGTTTATGTACTGTTTTGTTGAAAGTTGAAACACCGTCTGAAAGTTCTTCGATATTCAGCAGAAACACATTTGTGCTTAGATGGTTCTGAAGGTGATGATGACATGCGGGCTTGCTTCTCCTGCCCCTTCTGTTATATGGATATTGAAGTTGCTGTCCTTTGCACCCATCTACACGAAGAGCATTGCTTTGATATTAAAAATGTGGTAAGTAGATAATCTAGTTTGTTTGTTTAGTTAAATTCAGATTTATTTAAGTTGATTGATACTTTCAATAATTATACAGTTGCATTTCATGCATTAGTAATTTTCAGTATTGTTTACATTGAGAATTAAGCTGCATGATGAGCATCGCTGTCACTGTACAACCTAACAATATAACAGAGTATTTGACTTCAGAAAGCTCACGAGTTTGAGATTCTTATAATATGAATGTCTCTCATCATGTTTGATTGTACAATATGAAAAGTATAGAAACTAACCATCAACAACATGTTCTTTATATGTCCATATTATTGGTAAAGAAAATAATAAAATTTTAAATAATTGGCTGAGTATCTTCCAGGGGCCATTTGATTTAGAATATCATAGTCAGGTTGTTTACTGTCTAAAAAGTTGGCTTATCTGCAATTTGTTATATGGCGATGAGTATTCATGTGGCGTTTCATTTATTACTATCACTAACATTGAAAAACAAGTAGCACAAGAAGCATTAATGCAATGAGAGTACAACTTGACCAAGTCAAATTAGTATCGGTGATACAACTCGGCCTTGAACATGACGAAGTCCACAATTGGAGTCGGAGTTTTAAAACCTTAGGCAAGAGAGAGTATATAGTATAATAATGTAATGAATGTTATGATGGGATCCGGGATAATGTAATGTAATGAATGTTAATATTACTATCATTGCAGTTTCTATTATTATTCTAACGTGATGCGTAACATATCAAGACCCTTTGATATACATTGTTTTGTTATTCACTAACATCTCAAGCTTTTGTTGTTTCTTGTTATAAACATGGTATCAGAGCTGTGTTCAAGTCTCTCGGGATGTGTTTCTATCCACGTATGGTCGTTTGGTGTGTTTCCGTCCACATGCAAAGCCCCACACGGAAGGGGGGGCTATCAGGACCCTTTGATAGACATTGTTACGCCGTTCACTAACAGCTCTTTTGACTCTTCTGGTTACTAACATAACAATCTAGAAACCATTGGCTTTTAGGACGGACACAATCCACAACAAAACAATTACTTTTTAGAAAAGCCTAATCACTTTCTTGATAAACCAACATGGTGTCAAGTATTTCTGTCAAGCCTTGTATCGGTTTTTTAGAAAACCGATACCTATTAGCTGTATCGATGATGCATATTGTTGTATCACTCATATAGGTGTGATTTGAAAAAGAAGTCAAAAAATATAAAAAAAGGTTTCTACAATTTTGAAAAATGGAAAATCTTAGAACTTGTACTCCTTAGATATAATCTACTCCCTCTCATGTATCAGTTCTTACACTACTATAATATGTTGCCTTCAACGACACAAATTCAGTGTAGAGTTAATCACTTCAGAGTAAATATTTTTACTTGATTATAAAGCACAATCAGCTGTAAACTTTTTGATGCTTTTGCTTACAAATACTTTCTAGATTGAGTGTTCTTAGTATGAGTTTTTTTTTTTTTTTTTTCTCCTTTTTGTGTAACTATGCACCATTATTTTATTTTTTATTTGTTTGAGGTTGTAACTTAGAATATTACTATACTTAGTTACATGTATTTTTTTTTATCAATTATATCACTCTTTGATTGATAGTCTTTACTCTTTAGCATACTGAATCGGTGAGGATGGATCTCATGTGTACAACTCTGAACAACATGGTCTATGCCTTTGTCTATCGAGTCATGCTAGACAATGCCTGAGCATTTTTTCCTTAAAAAAAAAAAAGACTCACCTTTTGCGCTGTTTGTTGACTTGAATGCATGACCAGCATCAAGGGGACAAGGAGATGGGTATTATAGCATTCATTTAGGAGTTTCCTCAATATCTGCCAATCAATGATCCTCAGTCCTTGCCATAAAATTTTACTCCCAAAAGCTTCATGGCTACATTCATAAAAGTTTATTATTAGAAATTTAACAGTGACCAATGTCCCCATAAATTCCAAGCTACTATCAGTGCCAATTTAAATGGGTAGGGGTTTCTGAAGGATATGGATTGATCATATATCTGTCCGTATGTGTAAACATAAAACAATGGCGATCCACTGATGGCTCAGTGGGAAGGCATATTGCTTTCATTGGGACGACTTGGATAGATCCCTGGTATCTCGGTTGGACACCACTCCCTTGCCTGTGAGGCAATAGTGAACCTGTTTATAAGCAAGTAGTTTGTAGCGTAATGGTAAACATGCTAGTCTTCTTGTAAGAGGTGGTGTGTCCAAGCCTTTATTTAAAGCAGTTTTTGTTATACAAAAGGACTATTACTGGTGGGGTATCCTCATGTCAGCACCCTACATGTCACTGTAACAGATTTAAGTAAAAACATAAAGTGCTCACTCTATATAAGGTACCATACTGCGAAGAAAAGAAACTAGTAGTGCTCATTTGACACAAAACTAATGAAAAACTGTATTGTCTAGAACTTAGTTCTTGAGTGACCTTCAACTGCAGTGGTGGCATTGCAATGGCTTTGAAAGTTCTAGGATTGATCTCTAGATTGGTCAACTCAACAGCCCAATAGTGTGCAAAATCAATAAGATATGCAGTGGAAATAAAATAAGAAAAGCACACAGCATAAGGGATACCAAATATAACATGGAAAACCATAACCGGGTGAAAAACCACGGATCCAAACCGGATCAACAATCAAGCACTATGAATCTCGCAATTACAAGACACTCACAGATCCCTCCCCAAATAATCACTACCTAAGGACTACAGTTACCTCTTGTGTAGCCTCACGCCTCAACGACTTCACATTGTTGATTGTAACAAATTCAAACCCCCTTGACTCCTCAGATCTTCTTCAAGGGAAGTAGAAGAACCAGCTCTCGATATGAACTTTGCAGCACAACTCTTCAATGGATCTTCTAGAGATGAAGATTCTCTCAATTTGATTTTCTTACTCAGAATAATGAGAGTGGTGTCTCTATATGGTAGCCCATGAGTCCTTTAAATAGGCTTAGGGACGTGCTTAAAGTTTCCTAAGATGATTAGGACTAAAACAAGCAGTTTGACCCAAATTAGAAATAGACTAATGATTCCAGCGGAGGAAGGTTCGCTCAAGCAGACCATGGTTCTGTCTGGCGACTGCTGAAGCGCTCGCTCCGGCGGGGAATGGTTTGCTCGAGTGGACCATCATTCTGGTTCCGGGAAATTGCAGCACTTCTAATTATGTTTGATTTCTTTCTTCAAGTTCCTCTGACTTCTAATTTCTAATTCTGCAATCTTCTACTCCAGAGTGTCACATTCCTTTTCTAAAAATAAAATTATAACTCAATGGAAACAGAGTTTTGTCCAACCCATGAATTAGCCAACACTCAAAAACCTAACAGGCTTCATACCCAAACGATCTTCTTTCGTAACCAATTTTTTTTTTCTCAAAGATGAGGAGTATATGATCCTACGTTTGCAATTGTGGGTCCCTACTTCAAATACAAGTCTCAAGTTGTCTGCTCATTCTCTACTCCATCTCCATTTTGTCATGAATTGGTCCTACAAGTTAACAAGCACAAGCCAAATTCTCAAAAGAGGCATAAGAGCAAATGCCCAAAGGGCAAAACATCGTTGAGAAGCCCCGAAATGCAAAAACTTATGGACTACATTGCCCGTTGCAGAAGTGAAGAAAACTTCTCATGACATAAGTGGAACTACATTGCCAAAAAGCCAATCATTCCTCGAAACTCCTTAGTTGGGAAATACATATTCTTCCCTAGTAGCTTCAAATGATGAGAAAGAGACATGGGTGGAATTCACTAAATCTCCTTTCTCCACTTCCTCAACCACATCTAGAAGCATTGTCAATGTCAAGGCCTACCAGACCACGTTTCTACTATTATATTGTTAAGGTTGAGGGATCTCTCTTCTTGGATCCCAACCTAGTAAGTTACCTCACATTGCTAGATTCAATGCCAATTGAGCCTAAAATCTTTTGGAGATCAAGGTTTGTTGTCCTCAATGGAACCACCAATCCCAGAATTTCCAGGATTCATTAACATGTTGCTGTGGTTTTTTTCTTGAAAGAGCCAACTGTAACCTTGCTTTCTACCAATGGCTTCAGTAGATGATGATATATGTTCTCGATCTGACACCTCTTCTTTATTATCATCATCAGACAGAGAAGGTCTAGCCAAGAATTGATTGAGTACCATTCTAGAAATCTCTTAGGATCAAACACAGCAATTTAGTGCAACCCGCTCTAATACCAATTGAAAGTTTAGGGTATGAGATCTCTAGATTGGTCCACTCAATAAATCAGTCCAATAGTGTGAAAAAATAATAATCTACGCAGCGGAAATAAAATCACAAGCACACGCCACAAGGACACCAGATTTAGTGTGAAAAATCCTAACCGGTTGAAAAGCCACGGATCCGAAATGGATCAACAATCAAGCACTATGAATCTCGCAATTACAAGAAACTCATATTTCATCCCCAGATATTCTCTACCTAAGGACTGAAGTTATCTTGTGTCACTTCATGCTTCAACGATTTCACACCGTTGATTGCAACAGACTCAATCCTGCACTTGATTCCTCAAATCTTCTATGCAAGAAGATGATCTTCTACAAAGGATACAGAAGAATCTTCTACAAAGGATACAGAAGAATCTAAAACAAAGGATATAGGAAATTCTAACTCTCTAGAGAACTTGCCAGCACAACTCTTTAATAAATCTCTAAAAAAAGTTTCTCTCAATTAGATCTCTAATTCAGAACTTGAGAGATGATCTGTCTATCTCTTTGGGTTGAGAGAAACACCCAATATATAGCCCCAAATCCGTGCAAAAGGCTCCTAATCATAATCCACTAAGAATATCAGTTTGTCTCCAATTTCTTCCTAGAGTCCGGATCAAACTGGGCTTTCTGCGCCATTCTCGCTATAACGAGTAGGAGTCTCGCTATAGCGAGACCACTTTCTGCCTCTGACAGATTTCGGACTTACAAATGGAGGAGGAGAAAATCCACCAATTCCGTAAACTCTACAAGCACTGAGCGAACTTCTCCTACGCCACAAATAGTCCATAGTAATGAAACCTCGTAGAAGAGCTGTCCACCTAAAAGCAATCACCCTTGGAGGAGCTGGTATCTTCCAAATGGTATCCAGACAGCAGAGTCCCCCTCCCCACCTCCTAGTGCTGAAACTGTGGCAACTGTGTTACAACCACCCTTGTTTCCAATCCCCAATCTCCTGTTTACGCCCTCTATCAGAATGTAGATTTGAGTCAATGACGTTACATAGCCTGGAACTGCTACTTTCGTTTTTTCAAAATTCCGCCTAATGACTGGCCCTAAATTGGGATACACCAAACTTGACCACATTAATAAATAAAATAACATCATCATGTCTAGTTGGAATGCATTATAAGAAGAAATGATCCTTTTTCTCTTTCTCCTTAAAAAGTGGCAAAAAGATCTGAAGTTTTTGTGGAGGACATTTTCCCTATCCTTAGCCAGTTTGGCACTTTATTTTTAAAAGCAAGTGGAGTGAAGTGAAATAAAAAGTATGAATAAAAAATGTAGTGAGTTATGATGGTATTTTGGTATTTTATTTTTAGTTGTTAGGGATAGAATATTGTTGACTTTTGGTATGGGAAATGGAGTTTTTTGGTCTTTTAGTGAGTAATTGTTGTTGCTTTTTGACTTTATGTTGGAAAAGTTGGAGAGAGTATGAATAAAATATAAGTGACTTTTTTATATTACTCTACTTGACTTTACAAGTAGAAATACCAAACTAGCGCAAGTTTACTTTACAAACTTTGTCTGCGACCACTATCCAATAGAATGTCCACATTCTTGGAGCAGTAGACCTTGTCAAACCTGTAAAAATGGCAAAAAATAATCAGAGTTATAAAATAAAATAAAATAAAATAAAAAAACAACAACAAAACCGTGAGAACATTTTAAAACCTTTTTCAAAATCCTGACATCACTATCATCCTTGCAAATAAAAACATTCATTATCAAACCTAAGTACATCACAAGCTTCCATTTTTCAATTTGATAAAATTCTTTTAAACCTAATAACCCAAACCATCCTCCCAAACCCCATTAATTCATTTTTTTTCCTAGATGTGCAACTTACTGATAAGGTCCGCCGAGCGTCATCCCTCCCCTCCACCCCGTACACCACCCCAAACACCAGCAAACACTTCCCCAGGACCCCAATATAGATTGCACTCATACTGTCCAAATTTGAACTTGGTTTCCCATGAAACTTATTGTAGATGTACTCCCATCCTTCAAACATGGACTTAAGATTAGAGATCCTAGCATCACTGTTGAATTCATTGCTTTTGAATTATTATTTGCAGGTATGTCCTGTCTGTGCAGAGAATTTAGGAAGGGACATGATTGGGCATTTTACAGTACAGCATGCTCATATGCTCAAGGTAAGAGTGAGTTTGTTATTATTGTTGTTGTTGTTGTTGTGTGTGTGGAATTCTTAACTGAGTTTCTATATTTAACTCTTTGTGCATTGCGAACTTTACAGAGGAGGAAATCTCAAAGACCGGGTCAATGGACAAATCGTTCAGCAATGCTGGGCAAAGGACTGCGAGAAGCGGGCTCTTTTTTTGGAGATGGAGTTTCATCTACAAATAGAAGGAGAAATACAGCTGATTCTATGCCTGATCTACTTCTGTCACCATTTCTACATGGTTTAGCTGTTCCAGACATCAATGATGTTCAAGAGGCAAGTTCTGTCATTGAAGCTGTCGTGTCAACATCTTTAGATGCACAGAGGTACTTGCTATTTTGAATCTCACTACCTAATGATACTTTAGCATTGTTATTTACTGGCTGATGGTAGAATTATGTGACAATTGCAATATGCTATGACGATTGGTATATAGCAGACTTGCGTGCATAAATGCATTTTACTATTCCATTTCTCGTCTTTATGTTAGAATACTGTAGATTCACGAGTAATTCTATTTATGAGCACTAGATTGTTGTTTCTAAAGTAGGATACTTGAAGAAGGTGTTAAGAAGGAATGAAAGGTTCAATGAATTGAAATTCCAAGTCCCCACCCAGATTGTTGGACTTTTGTTCTTATAGGAGATACCATTTGATGGGTTATCAAGAGGCAAACTTTCATAGTAAGCTAAAAAAAAGGTTGCAGTCAATAGTATATCATCTATTTAGGGAATGTCACAACTCCTTTCATACAACAGTGAAGTAAAAGTTTCAAAGCATTCAATGATGCATCACATATGTATTAGGAAATTCAGACACATCAATTATGCAAGGCATATTTTGTGTAAAATTCAATCTAGGATGGAGTGTTAAGTGTGTTACCATTAATGGACAAACTGGTGATGAACCAATTCTTTTTTGGTCTGTCTTCTTTCTTTCAGAGTACCTTGCGAAAAATAGTTTATGTAGAACATCAATAGGAATGGAGCTAAAGCCTATTACTAAGCTCATTTTTTATTTATGCCCCAGCATAATATTAAAATTTATGTTCCATAGAAGCATGTCATCTGCACTATATGTTATTTAATGGTATGCCACTTTTCCAGGATAGTAATTAGTATCATAGTACATATACATATAGTGCTGGGATATATATGAATTATTACGATGATGGCCTTTGCTCTTATTGAATCTGTAATGTACACTGTTGGATGTTAACTACATTAAATTAATTTCTTATTTATATTAATGTGGAAAATATGGCCACGAGGTAAGAGGTTTTTCTCCTTGCATTATTTATTTACTCATTTTTGTCTCTCTGAAACGGGAACTTTATTAATGAAGAAAACTGCACAGTATAAGCCATAGCCTAACAAGCAGGAGAAACTTGGACTACCAGAATGAAACTAAACCATCTTGAACTATCAGCATATTAAGTCCCACTACTTTTGCCAAGAGGTCCACCATTTGAGTTAGCACTTCGCTTAATATGAGAAAATGAAGCCCCAAGAAGCCAAGCTAGGTCCACCACTTCTTCTGTCACATTTGCAAGCTCCCATAGGGTCTCTGAATGGCTCTAAGCCCATTGAATAGACATAAAGAATTCGCTTCAACAGGAATCTGACGAAGATTCAAGTGAAGGGCTTCACGAAGACCAAACCTTAAGGCCATCATCTCCCTTATTGATGGTGCAAAAGCCTGGAGGGCCGGAGAAGGAAAGGTTTGAGAGCTGAGATTGTCAAAAACGACCCATGTAAACCTCCATCCAATTCCTGAATTTCCTCTTGCGCTTCCAACAAAATTTAATTTCAAAAATCTGGCCGGAGGGGAGGACCACCTTGTTAAAAATCCAAGATGATGGGAAGAGAAAGGAACCTCATGCCAATTTCTCATAATCATTGCTATATAGATATCCTGAAATTGTGGAAGTTGGAATTCTGAGTTGTAACATTGAATCTGACCTATCTGCGGCCATCAAATGTTCTAGACAGTAAATGTCATACACGTTGCAAAATGTTCTAGACAATAATATACTATCTGCCCTATATTTGCAGCAAATGTTCTCAACAATAAAACACGTTGCAAGATCCTCCTTGCTTTACTCAATTGCCATGTATCATGTATCTTAACTTCTGAAAATAGTGATGGTTTGTAAGTCATGTTTCTTCAAAAGAATTGACTTTCATTCTGCGTTTCGATGTTTTTGAAACTTTCTAGATGAGTAGCTTACTGAATATTCTTTTTTCCTTTTTCCTGATAAATGCCCTCAAATGCAGCACAGAGCTGTCGACATCCAATGGAGATCGAAAGCAGGATGATGAAGAAAGACGGCAGCGAGCTGAGTTTATTCAGCAGTTAGTTCTGTCAACTGTTTTCTAAGCATTCCCCTTCAGAGTCCAGTTTACATTTATAGCAAGCTCTAATTGGAAATCTAAGAACTTCCAATTGGTGTCACTGGTCTGCCCATTTATCATCAATGAGGCCGCCGGATTACTCCCTAGTGTATTTTGAAGCAGTTATAGCTCAATCCATATGGAACATAAATTGAAATGCATCTGGTTCATAGTCCTAATGTATATCAGTGCTCATATGAACTGTTTATTGGAAAATTTATAATGGTATCTTGCTTCCATATGCTTGTCTATGGGACATATTCATTCATCTGATTGCCTTCAGTGATGAGCATCTTCCCCGAGTAAAAAGTGGATGGGCAATGCGTTGATATTGTTGCCTTGTCTTTGAATGATTTTTTCCCCATATGTTCTTTTTATCAGCTTGTGCTTGTGCTAATCCTATACGTGTAGCTGGCCATGAACATGTTAGTTTTATGGACTCAATTCAGTAGATGATATAATAAATTGATTAACTTCTCAGTATATTCATGCTTTCCTTTCATGAGATGAATGGTGATTTATTATATACTTGCACATAACCAATACGAATGACATGATGGTTCATGAGATGAACCAGAGTCCACAAGTATATTAGATGCAACACATGTGTATAGATGAGATCCACATACAGGAGACATTAATGAACTCAAGTTTCTATCTATTCATTTGCTTTGAGTCACCAATAAGTGAGGCCAACTGTAGGTCAACACCTCGGTGATTTGGGTACGTGGTAGTAGATCTGTAGGAACATTTAATGGTCAAGATGGAATCTATCTCTAATATCCACTTGTGTCAATTAATGGATTTATCATTGGTAAGTGCGCACCCATTCCGATTAAGAGTTAATTGGAAAGGTACCTATGATCATTATAATTAATTGGGGCTCAAGGATAATAAGATATGGATCTAAGTTTGGAAGACAGATCCAATTGATCCATGGATATTGATAGAGGGGCCTACTTGTGGTAATGTGGAAGTTTAGCGTCTTCTATATAATATTCTTAAGACTGTAGTTCAATTGCATTTATATAGTGGAGTTATTTGCAATTAACTGTGGGCCCGGATTACACATGAGATGTGGGGTCGCGAGTCCCAGTTGGAGCCAGCTTTCTAAGGAATCCCTAGTGGTCCCCATGCTAGCCCAATTATTAGAAAGTATCTAATTCTAGTTGAACTCTAAAATGAAAGTTACTATTTCTATTTGAAGTGAGACTTCTAATAGTGATAATAGTAAACTTACTAATTTTAGTAGAAGTGAGACTTCTATTTTAATTAGAAAGAAATTGAAAAGTTGCTAATTATATTTGAAGTGAGACTTCTAATTATAATATGATAAGTTACTAATTAATTAATGGAAGTAAGACTTCTATTTTAATTAGTAAAAGAAGAGGCTGCCTTTGTGCTATAAATAGAGAAGGAAAAAGGTGTGTTGGACGTCCATGCATAGTCTCATTATTGGGATTCACGCCCAGCCCCTTTGGAGTGCAAGAGTTGCACGTTTTTCCTCTCTTCCCTATTCTAGTTCTTCTTCTAGTTTCCTCATTTGAGTTCCTAGTAGTTTTCTATTGGAGATCCTACCATCTTCTTGAGAAAAGGAGAATCTGATACGGGTCATAGCGTGGAAGATCAAGAGGTCTTGGAGATCCCTATTTGATTAGTGAAAGCGTTTCATCATTAAAGAAAGTAGCAACTTCTCTATTAGAGCACAACCAAGCTCCAAATATATTATCAACTTCCTTGCATGCTGTAGATTTATTTGTAGCTTATTAGTTGCTATTTTTATCTTCTAGATGGATTGTATTTACTGATCATGATGGCTGAGATTGAGGGTTTACTTCCTGCATTTGAGTTTTATAGCCTTCTGGATAGTTGATCCCTGCATCAAGTGGGTCAAAAGTTTTTGAAACCTATCCTAGAGGCCCATCTATTTCCAACAGAATACCTGTCAATTCAAATTTTGAGTCTATTGAAATAGAAGTTACCTTGAAAAGTCCTATATTTTTAGAACAATGAACATTGATTAAGCCCAAATAAATAATTAAACCCTTAAACTTGGATGACCACAATTAAATCGATGGCGTCCCACTTGATATAACTTTGACTCATCAAAGATCAAGCACTTTATTTTCCTGTACTGTCGTACTGACTTCCCAAAACTTAGTTAAAATGACGTTCCTCTTGTTTTCTTTTCAAAGTATGGATGGGCAACAACACCTTTTATAGGTTGGAAATCGCAAAAGTCTCTCAAAATTGGCTCACATCTCCATTATACTTGGTATGCGCGTATTCACATCTTGACTATAAAATCTTTGCTTTCTTAGCCCATACGAAAGCCCCTTTGCAATGATCAAAATATCCTTGATCCTGAATCCGATTAATTGGTTAATCAATGAATCAATTCGGTAAATCTGGAATACAAGATATAAATCCAACAATCTCCACCTTGGTTTGAATTCTGTACAACTCGAGCCATAGAAAATAACCAATAATATATTTCCGTTACTTCACTGATAAGTACGTAGTCTCTTCAACACTCTGACATGTTGAACCAACAATCAGACTTTGATTTTTCATAAAGTCTCATTTTCCCATCAAAATTGTCCACCTTGAACTTGACGTTCCATTGACGACATAATGAGTGCTTTTCAGATCACTTACTCTACCGTTCTCAATTTCTCTAAATTTATGCACCGCGCAGATCTAGTCTCCAAGAGCATGCAGAATTAAACGGATCTGAAATTCGACTCTAGATGACATCAATATTGAAAAACAATTTTCTGCCTTCCTATTGGTCAAACTTCCCCATTGTCCGCTGGACCACCTACCAGGATGGAGGTAGGAGAGGGGTCAATTGCCCCCTATCCACTTCGTTGATTTGTCCTTCTCATCTACTCTTTTCCTTTCATAAAAGAAAAAGAAGAGAACTTAAAAGGTTTTAAGGTCAATTTTGTCTTTCCGCGAGGTAACTCCATATTGTAAGGAGGGTTTTAAGGAGTAAATCATTAATTTCCTCCCCTTTTTTCTCTGAAATGAAAGTCATGGTAATAGACATTTCTCATCCACAACATTTTGAGATACTTGGATTTGTGCATCTTGATTATGCATCATTAGATTCAAATAGGAGTTGGTCCCACCATATTTAAGCATGCATTTAAAATTTGATGTGCTCAATTTTATGGTGGGACTAACCTCTTTTTGTGTAAAAGTCAGATAAAGTGCACTATAAAAGTAAGCCATTTATTTTAAGTAGTGTGAATATTACACATTGATTCTTAACCTTTTTATGGCATGTCACAGCCCATCAAACCATAGCATGTAACCAATAAATAGATTTTTAACTATTCATGTCTACCATAAGCTTCGTGGTCCAATAAATGGTCGCTAGTAACCAATCAACATATTTTTATTAATTAATTATGAGAAGATTCGTTAACATGTGATCAATCCCATATAAGTTTTACTTTGATTAGAGTGGGATACAACTACAAGTCTTGAATGAAAGGCAAATGATTATTTTGAGCGGTTTGAATTCATTATAAGGAGCCCTATTATTTTTTTTTTATATTAATTGTCCCTAAAGTCTTGAGAAATTGTGCCTTAAAAATATTGAAGTATTTTCAAATTTAGAATTTTTCTATAAATATTAGTTAAAATTATTTAAAAAAGAAATAAATTTACTTTTTAAATGATAAGTAAAAAATCAACAAGCTTATGAATCCCTATTGAAAAAAAAAAAAAAATCTTGCTCTGCCATTGTTAGACGATTATTGCTTTCCCCCGATGGATGAAAATCCTAGCTCCTTCACTGACCGCCAATCTTCGTCTACACCCGCATAGATCCGCTCCAGTCTTTGGTTCTCAGGTTTGCTATGACCGGAGAAGAAGAGAATCAGTGATCAACAGGTACTGATCTGAGGTGGGGCACAATACAGCAAGCCGTTGTTGTAGAACCGAAAACGATCCGGACTCGTCGAATCAGATCGTTTTGATCGTAGGTGGGCCGTCAGCCCGTCACAGTGCATCAGAGGATCGGGATTCTTCGATCCGGGAGGGTTGCAGAGAATCCGGTCCCGGATTGGAAACAAAGAGAATATGGTTCGGATTCGTTGGAGTGGACCAGATCTAATTGCTCTGGATTGTTGGCTCTCGGTTGATTACCGTGAACGATCGCCGCCGGAGAAGAAGCGCCGTCGGTGATTTGTCGTAGTCGCCAGCGCCCGGAATCACTGCCCCCAGTCGTCGCTGCTTCCGGAGAGAGCAAGGATGCTGGGTTTTGAGAAGAACTGAAGAAGTCTGGTTCGGATTCTCTTGCTGATCGAAGATGACAAAGGAGGAGAAGACCCAGTCGGGTCAGTCTTGGGTCAAGTTCAGTTCAAGTCGAGGCGGACCCAGGAATTCTTCCTTGAGGGGGGAGTACGTAGAAGAAGATTTTTAGGACGGCACATATAAAAAATGGATGTAGCTTTCAAATATATAAAGGATTATTTGAAAACTTTGGAGAGGCCATATCTAAGAAGTTATATAATTTTATTAAAAAAGCAAAAGGGCTTTTTTGAAATCTTGCGGAGGCCATTGCCCCTGGCCGGCCGGCCCTGGCTCCGCCAGTGTCAGCAAGTATGGTCATTGGTCAATAGGGTTGACTAAGATCGGCTCCTTCTCCACATGGATGTGAAATTCGACTCCAGATAGCATCATATCGCAGAAATAATTTTCTGCCCTCTGATGGACCGTTGGACCGCCAATCTCTTTCTACACCTGCATAGATCTGCTGAACAAAACGAGCCTCTAGTCTTTGCGATGACATATTTCTGCAAACTGCCACGATCCTCGGTCTTTCTTCTCCAACATGTCCGAACCAAACAGAAGTTTAATGGCCACCTCTATTCTCTACAAACAAGGCACCCAGAGTCGTGGCCCTCCTTTGATTTAGTTCTTCTCTGGCTACAGTGCACAGACGGAGCCTTAGATCCTCCTGATCTCTACAAAATTGTCTCAGCCGAAATTCAAGAACAAACTCCAGCCCTGACCCCCTATCTTCTTCCTTTGCAGTTTGCAATGATTATTGATGAGTCAAACCCAATCCGGATCGCGGTAATGAGTCAGGTCCGAGTGACCCGGTCCGTCTAGGATCATGGGTCAGGCCAGAGTAGCCCCGTTGAGATCCGGGTTTCGTTAAACGAAGCCTCGTCACCTCAGGTTCCAAGCCATCGCGACGAAGTCTCCCCTAACCTGCATTTACCAAGTCTCGCGGAGAGGATCTCACCTGCCTTCCACCTGGCTCGATCCTCAGGGACACGTCTGACGCTCCAAAGAGACGTTGAACCGATTACCTCCCCACCTGGTGGGAAAAGTTATAAATAGAGCCCTCTCATCACTTGAGAGGGGACGGATTTTCTCTACTTTCACATATTTGTAACCCTCGACATTAATCGAAGATCACCCTTTTGAAGTGGACGTAGGTCACGCTTGACCGAACCACTATAAATCCCTTATCTCTCTTCATTTATTGCTTTGCATTAATCATCTTGACCGGTGGTGTCCGAATCCCTGTTTTTGGCATCATCAGTTTGGCGCCGTCTGTGGGAAGCGAAAAGAAAAAAAAAAAATTTCAAACCCCTTTGTTAGAATCATGGTGATCAGCACGAGGTCAGGAAGACGTGAGGATAACCCTGGCCTAACTACGGGCCCGGGCCCTAACGCTCAGCCTAACTCTCCCAGACAGGGAGAGAACGGTCCTCCACCGGGTAATCCTGTCCCGATTACCCCCGCTCCTACTCCCTCTCCACAGCAGATGATGGAGACCATGCAGCAGCTGGTGACTCAAAACCAGCAAATCCTCCAACTTATGCTCGCAGGGCAAGGAGGAGCACCATTCGGTGGGATCCAGCAGCAGGAGGCGACGCGCTCGCGGGGCCCGACCGCTCCGCGAAACGGAGCACCTCATCCGGGCGCCCATCCCCTGGGCGCCCAGGCAAGGGGTCTTCCTATGGGCGCCCAGCCCAATCTACCTCATCCGGGCGCCCATCCCCTGGGCGCCCAGGCAAGGGGTCTTCCTATGGGCGCCCAGCCCAATCTCCATCACCTGGGCGCCCATCCCTATGGCGCCCAGGGTCGAGGAGTTCCCCTGATGACTCAGTTCCATCGCGCCCAGGATGCCTCTGCCGAAGCTCCTTTGGACCCCCCACCTGGCCCGAGCCTGGCTGGTCCACAAGGTCATGCTTATTATGCGGCGCCTCCTCCTCAGGGTGGAGCCCACTTTGCAGAACCTCCGGCTGATGACCCCCACTTCCAAGAAGGGGAAAGTGAAAATAATACAGTGGAGGAGGAAAGCAATCTCCCTGGTCCTTCCATAGAGCCCTATAATCAATGGGAGGAAAAATTTAAGGAGATGCAGAATCAAATCGGAGATGTCTTCGATGCAGTGAGGGCGCAGGCCCCAGAGACGGTGGATTATCTCGTCAGACGAACGAACACCCCGTTCAAGTCTGATGTAGCAAACTACCCCCTTCCTCCTAGGTTCAAAATGCCGTCTATAGAGACCTTCGATGGAAGGAAGGATCCACTCGATCACCTGGAAACCTACAAGACTGTGATGCAGCTGCACAATATCGCTGATGAGATCATGTGCAGAGCATTCCCGACTACACTGAAGGGCTCCGCCCGACAGTGGTTTTCCAATCTCGCCCCAGCTTCCATCGCCACCTTCGAAGAACTAAGCAGGTCCTTCGTGTCACACTTCATTGGAGGACGCCGCCATCAAAAGCCACCCACACACCTGCTGACTGTAAAGCAGGACAATAATGAAAGCCTCAGGGCATACCTCACTCGTTTTAACGAGGAGGTACTTCAGGTGGAAGAACCCGATGACAAGGTAACCATGACTGCTTTCTTGGGTGGCCTCCGTTCATCGGGTTTCTACTTTTCAGTAATGAAGCGCCCACCAAAGAACATGACGGAGCTGTTGGCGAAAGCCCAGAAATACATGAATGCGGAGGACGCTACTAGGGCCAGACGGGGCGAGTCCTCCAGAGCTGCAGATAAAGGAAAACATGATAGAGACGACAAGAAGGAGCCCAGCAACAAGCGGAGCAGAACCGAGAGGGTACCAGCCAGGGACCGACTCGGTCCTGCCCCCCCGAGAGATCGACCCTTCCCTGCTCCGCAGAGAAATCAACAAGCTTTCACAGCTCTCAATGCTGCAGTAGGGCACATTCTACTGGAAATTCAAGATGATCCCGCTGTAAAATGGCCGGGAAAGATGAAAGCTCCAGCAAATCGCAGGAATATGACCAAATACTGTCGCTTCCATCGCGATCACGGTCATGACACTGACGATTGCTTCGACCTCAAGAGGCAGATTGAAGATCTTATTCAGCGGGGACACCTGCGCCAGTATGTTGCTGGTAGGGGGCAGGCGCCGCCACAGCCTCACAATGGCGAAAATCAACACCCTATTGGAGAAATTCGTACCATCTCTGGAGGGTCAGCGGAATCATTCTCCGCTATGAAAGCCTACGCCAGAAAGGCGAGGCATCCAGATGAGCCACGACCGTCAAAGGCGTCGAGGCACAGCACTGATGAGATCATATCCTTCTCGGATAAAGATCTAGAGAACATCCAGCACCCTCATGACGACCCTCTGGTGCTCTCTATGACCGTCGCCAATTTCCAGGTGCATAGGATCTTGGTTGACAGTGGAAGTTCCGCAGATATTTTATTTGTGGAAGCCTATGATAAGCTGAAGTTGGGTCGAGAGAGATTGCAACCAGTCAAGTTTCCCCTCATCGGTTTCTCAGGGGAAAAGGTGTATCCTTTGGGGGCCATTACGTTACCAGTCACGGCCGGAACAGCCCCCCAAACCTCCACCACAATGGTCAATTTCTTGGTGATAAATTGTCCATCAGCGTACAACATCATTCTGGGGCGGCCCACGCTTAACTCCTTGAGAGCCGTCCCTTCCACATATCATCTCATCCTCCGCTTCCCAACCCCGAATGGAGTAGGGGAGGTAAGAGGAGATCAAGTAGCAGCAAGAGAATGCTACGTCACCTCGATGAAGGCCAAGATGACGCAGGAGGCGCTGCAGGTGGAAGTCTTGGACCCAAGAGATGATGCTACCACGGAAAGAGGGGAGCCAGTTGAAAAACTCACCCCTGTCATCTTGCATGAGGAGCATCCGGAAAAGAAGGTGTATATTGGCTCTTCACTCCCGAAAGCTCTGGTTGGCCGATTGACAGATTTTTTGAGGGAGAATATGGGCATATTTGCGTGGTCACATGCTGATCTGGAAGGGATAGACCCAGCCGTCACCACCCATTGCCTCAATGTCAGCCCTCTCCACAAACCTGTTCGGCAAAGGTTAAGGAGCGCCTCCACTGAAAGGGCCCAAGCAATAGAAAAGGAAGTGGGAAAGCTGATTGATACCGGGGCAGTCCGAGAAGTCGCGTACCCTGAATGGCTCTCCAATGTGGTGATGGTGGCCAAAGCGAATGGGAAATGGCGCCTCTGCGTAGACTTCAGTGAACTTAACAAGGCGTGCCCGAAGGATAGCTACCCGTTGCCCAGGATCGACCTCCTCATCGACGCCACGGCGGGACACGAGCTGCTTTCCTTCTTGGACGCTTATTCGGGATACAACCAGATTAACATGCACCCTCCGGACCAGGAAAAAACATCCTTCATCACTCCGAAGGGCACCTACTGCTACAGGGTTATGCCCTTCAGACTAAAAATGCTGGGGCCACTTACCAGCGCCTGGTGAACATGATGTTCCATTCCCAGATCGGGCGAACGATGGAAGTATATGTCGACGACATGCTAGTAAAGAGCTTGGCTGCAGCAGATCACATAGGTCATCTTCAAGAGACCTTCAGTGTTCTCAGGACCTACAATATGAAGCTGAATCCCGAGAAATGCGCTTTTGGCGTTGGATCGGGGAAGTTCTTGGGATTCATGGTCAATCAGAGGGGGATTGAGGCGAACCCTGACAAAATCAAGGCCATACTGGATATGAGGTCGCCATCATCAACTAAGGAGCTGCAGCGCCTCAATGGGAGAATTGCAGCGCTCAACAGGTTCGTCTCCAAATCTGCAGATAAGTGTTTGCCCTTCTTCAAAATTCTTAGGAAAACTTTTGAATGGGGATCTGAGGCTGAGGAGGCCTTCCAGAAGCTTAAGGCATACCTTGCCACACCTCCTCTCCTCTCACATGCTTTACCTGGGGAAGTGCTGTATTTGTACCTCTCTGCTTCTCCCTCAGCAGTAAGCTCTGTCCTCATTACAGACCATGGTGGGGTACAAAAACCAATCTACTATGTGAGCAGAGCATACAGAGGGGCAGAGATCAGATACTCAGAGTTGGAAAAACTGGCGCTCGCCCTCGTTTCGACTGCGAGGCGTCTACGTCATTACTTCCAGGGCCACACAATCACTGTCATCACGGATCAACCTCTGAAAAGAGTTTTAGCAAAACCTGATGTTGCTGGAAGATTGGCTAAGTGGTCGGTGGAGCTTGGTGAGTTCGACATTCACTATCAACCAAGGCCTGCCATCAAAGCACAGGCTTTGGCTGACTTTGTATCGGAGCTTACGTATGCTGAAGAGCAAACTGAGGATCCTCCTCTACTTACAACGGGCGCCCAGCTCACCTCTCCACCAACGGGCGCCCAGCTCCCCACCTCATCAACGGGCGCCCAGCTCACCTCTCCACCAACGGGCGCCCAGCTCTCCACCTCATCAACGGGCGCCCAGCTCACCTCTCCACCAACGGGCGCCCAGCTCTCCACCTCATCAACGGGCGCCCAGCTCACCTCTCCACCAACGGGCGCCCAGCTCTCCACCTCATCTCCGGGCGCCCAAGCTTCTCCCCCACAGGACTCGCAGGCCTCTCCATCTATGAACGGAGAGCCTCTCCAAGTACCTCCTGAGAAGTCCAATGTATCGCCACTACCAGCCTGGAAACTCTACGTTGATGGTTCAGCAACCACAGAAGGAAGCGGAGCTGGCTTAATCCTAATGAGTCCTGATGGTACACCCATCAAATATGCAGTGAAGCTCCACTTCATTGCCTCAAACAATGAAGCCGAGTACGAGGCCCTCCTCTCTGGTCTTAAATTGGCGATTGAGATGGATGCTAAATCCGTTCTCGCTTACAGCGATTCACAACTGGTGGTGAATCAGGTAAACGGCGAATTCGAAGCAAAGGAGGAAAGAATGCAAGATTACCTCATCATGGTAAAGGAAATAATCAAAAGTTTCCAATATTTTCAGCTCTCTCATATTCCTAGGGGAGAAAATGTTGCCGCTGACGCACTCGCCAGGCTCGCCTCATCATTGGAGGCCTCATCTGCGGAACCGACGCTCATCGGGCACCAGTTGGAGAAAAGTAAGTTGGATGTGGTAATCGGAAACATCCACTGTGCATCAGATGACGATGAGCCAAATTGGATGACCCCCATAAAAGCCTTCCTCCAAGAGGGCACCGAGCCAGGTAACCATTTGGAAGCCAGGAGACTGAGGATGAGAGCTTCTAAGTTCACAATCCTAAATGATGTTCTCTACAAGAGGGGTTACAACCTACCGTTGCTGCGCTGCCTTTCCCCAGAAGAGGCTGACTACGCCCTCAGAGAAATTCATGAGGGGATTTGTGGAAATCACTCGGGAGGACGCTGCCTCGCACATAAAGCGCTTAGGCAAGGGTACTTTTGGCCAAGCATGTTGAAAGATGCCAAGGACCTCGCCAAGAAGTGTGACAAATGCCAGCGCTTCGCCACTGTGACGCGGCAGCCACCAGAAGAGCTGACCACCATCCTCAGCCCGTGGCCTTTCTCCAAATGGGGCATCGACATTTTGGGCCCCCTGCCTTTGAGTAGAGGCCAGTGCAAATTCATAGTAGTCGCCATCGACTACTTTACAAAATGGGCTGAGGCGGAACCCCTAGCGAAGATAACAGACCAAAAGGTGAAAGATTTCGTCTGGAAAAACCTGGTCTGTCGCTTCGGGATACCTGAAGCCATCGTCAGCGACAATGGCAAACAATTCGACAACAGGCTCTTCAACTCCTTCTGCGCAGACCTTCACATAAAACAACCTCACTCCAGCCCCGCACACCCCCAAGCAAATGGACAAGCAGAAGTGATGGTGAGGACAGTCCTGCGCAACCTTAAGACAAGGCTCGAAAGAGCAAAAGGTCTGTGGGTTGATGAGCTTCCAGGAGTATTATGGGCCTACAGGACAACTCCGCGGACCCCTACACGAGAAACCCCTTTCTCTCTTGCTTTTGGGACTGAGGCGGTAATCCCTGTCGAGATAGGGGTACATTCCCTAAGGGTCCACCAATACGACCCTGCCACCAACGAAGAAGGACTCCGCCTCAACCTCGATTTGATAGAGGAGGCAAGAGAAATGGCTGTGGTCCGTAATGCGGAGTACAAACGACGCATGGCCAAGTACTACAATTCGAGGGTGAGGCCTCGTTCCTTCCAACCAGGAGACCTAGTCCTCAAGAAGGTGATTCTCGCTACGAAGGACTCTCGGGAAGGAAAACTCGGACCAAATTGGGAAGGTCCGTATCTCATAACAGAAGTGGTGAGACCAAGCACCTACAGAATCCAGAACTCTGAAGGAAAGGTCTTACCCCATCCCTGGAATGCAGAACACTTGAAGAAGTACTACCAGTGAGGAGGTCCAGGGGGCAAATTAGGGTTTTTGTTAAAGGACTTAGGTTTGCACTTTTTATTTGATTTAATGTTGCAAAACAAAAGATGGATAAATAAAATTACTTTTATTACCAAAAGTTGCATAAATCAGGCTGATGTTGCCTTTACAAAAGTCAAGCTACCTACCCATGAAATCCCTATACACTAATCACTCTCATCCCCTTCCTCATAATCCTCCTCCTCATCGTCCTCATAATCACCAGAGCTGCTACCACCATCATCAGGCGCCTCCATCGGCACAAAGCCTGATATGTCAATGTCTGGAAAGGCGGCAGAAATCTTCTCTCGAAGCTCCTCGTAGCCATCAATGAAAGCATCCGCGATGCCAATCTGCAGGTCCCTCTCAGCTTGAGAAGCTCTCTCGGACGCTGTCCTCATCTCAGCCTCTACAACAACTTCCCTGAGCCTCACCTTCTCAAGGGTTCGAGCAAGCTCTGCCTCACTGAGTGAAGCCCTCTCACGGGCCTTCATCAGCTCAGCCTCACTGAGCGAAGCCCTCTCACGGGCCTTCATCAGCTTAGCCTCACTGAGCGAAGCCCTCTCACGGGACTTCGTAAGCTCAGCCTCGGTGAGCGAAGCCTTCTCGCAGGTCTTCGAAAGCTCATCTTCTACCTCGGCTGCCCTCTTATTGGCTGCTGAAAGCCCGGTCTCAAGCTTGCTTACCCTCTCTCGGGACGCAGCAAGATTGGTTGCGGAAATCCTACCAGCGGCTTCCAGGGCAATAATCTTCTCTTGAGCAGTGGAGAGCTCCAGCCGCATAGCCTCCTTCTCCCGACTCATCTGACCACAAGACTGGGCACGCTGCAGCAAGCAGATGGATACTGTGGAAAGCTGAAAAGATAAGAAACAAGAAGTGAGATAGTTATAAAGAAATGAAGGGGTAACAATCAGGAGAAAAATAAATAATGAATTTCACCTGAGTCAGGCCCTCTACAAATGAGTCAATGACTCCCTCGGTGCACAAGGCGTTAACCCGAGAGACCTCATGCGCCAGCACATATCTCCCTAGCCTATCCCGCATTTCCCACGAACGACCCCGCCGGGGACCGGTCCCGGTGGGTGCCCCTGTAGAAGTACCCGGCTGTGGAGGACATAGCCGGGGGACAGGAAGTGTGGATGAAGAGGAAGGCTGCAAGATAACAGTCTTAGCGGAGGAGATCCCTGCCTGAAGAGATATCTCAGGTAAAACCACCCGAGTGGGAGACACTCGGGGCTCGGTGCGAGAAGCCAATAGAGAGGTTCCTGGTGAGACATCGCCTGTTCTCGCCACCTTTGAAGGAGGGGTTCCCCTATCCGAGAAGCGGGCCGAGAACCGGTCTCCAATCATCTCTCTGCTCACCTCCGTGCCTATTAAGAGAAGTATTGACAAGTGAATCAAGGGAATAACACCTCAGGTAATGTTAAGATTATGGTCAGAGCAGATTTAACTTACTCTTTCTCTTGGATGACGGTCCTGAAGAAGAGCCCGGAGAAGGTCCACTGGCCTTACGACTTTTTTTGGGAATAAGAGCTCCCAAGTCTTTCTCTGGATGATCCCTCACCGCTTGCAGTTTCGCCTCTTGGTCCTTGGAGAGTATGGGAGGATCTGCAGAGTAACGGTGTGCATAAAGGAACAATGTGTATATACATTTACATAAGTATGGGGAAGTGAACAGAAAAACGTACCCAGTCTTTTGGCGCTAATCCATCGTGTGGGCACCAAATCCTGATCTGCTTGCGAAGCCCACTCGCCACCTATGAAGAAGAAGCGAGATTTCCAGCTGTGACAGTTCGAACGCATCCCTGTAAGAAGCTTACATCCCCTGGAGGTGAGGTAATACCATCCCCTATTGGGGGCAGGAGACTCCATCAAGTTGTAAGCGGCGTGAAACTCAGCTGGGGAGGCATCCTCGCCATTCACCTTCTTCCACAACGCAAGAAAACCCAGCAAGGCCCTCCAGCCGTTAGGCACGAGACGCCCTGGGGTTAGGGAAAAATAGTGAAGAATCCGGCAGATGGAAGAAGACATTGGGAATCTCAGCCCGGCCTCGAGCATATCCTCATAAATGAGGATCTCACCTGAGGAGCTGTCGCAAGCTGGTTCATCTTTTTCAGCAAGACGACACATCACCATGGGCGGAATACGATACGAAGTAATGATTCGGGAGATGTCACTATCTGTCTGAAAGGTGCTGAAGATTGTACTTACTTTGTACCCGTCGTCCTCAACGATGACCTTCCCTTGGTATTTCTTGGGACGAGGACGTAATTTTTCTCTCGCCGCGGAGACCGATGCAAGGTCTCGTGACCCCTGGCCGGATGCGGCACCTGAGCGAGAGGTGCTGTGAGCATGCGCGCCCATCTCAGGCTCGCCCACCAGGTTGGGGTCGCCCATCCGTCCTCCACCTAGCAAGTCACCCCCCTGCCTGAGCTCATCGCGGGGGCTGCTCGCCAAAGGGGGCATCGCCGAGCCTCCCTTGCCCTGCCTGCTCGCCTAAAGGGGGATCGCCGAGCCTCCTGTGTCCTGCCTGCTCGCCCAGGGGGCCCCCACGGCCTCGCCACCATCACCTCCCTCGCGTCCACTCGCCCAGGGGTGCACCGCGACGTCGCCCATCGCAGGGGCACGTGCAGCCAGGCAGACGCCCACCTCGCCAGCGCCCTCGCCCACCAGGGCAGCCACCTTGCTCCTCGCCCAAGAAGCCACCACGCCCGAGCTGCCCTCGCCCATGGGGCCCGTGCCTGAGGAGCCCTCGCCCACGCCCGAGGTGCCCTCGCCCATGGGGCCCGCACCCGAGGTGCCCTCGCCCACAACCAGCGCTGCGACGCGCGGAGCACGAAAGCCCTCTCCCACGCCTGCCCTGACCTCGCCCGCGACTGCCCTGACCTCGCCCGCGTCTGCCATGGCCTCGCCCGCGCCTGCCATGGCCTCGTCAGCGCCTGTGACGCCCACCTCGCCAGCGCCTGTGGCGCCCATGGCGCCCTCGCCCATGGGGCCCTCGCATGTGGCGACCACGCCAGCGCCTGTGGCGCCCATGGCGCCCTCGCCCGTGGCGACCTCGCCAGCGCATGTGGCGCCCATGGCGCCCTCGCCCATGGGGACCTCGGCCATGGGGACCTCGGCCATGGCGCCCTCGCCCATCTCCTCCTTCTCTCCTCGCCCATTGCCGAGCATCGCGGAAACGACCACATCTTCCTCACCTATGGAGGGATCGCCGGAAACGCCAACGCCAGTGCCTACCCTTCTGCTTGCCACCATCTTCTTCTCTCCCGAGGGTTTTTTCTGCAGAACCAAGTTTCTTTCTTTTGAAGAAATCAGACTCTAGGGCTTATTTTATAACCAGAGTTTTCAAAGAAGAGTAACCCAAGCCGGGAGGACTCTCCGAAATACACATCTGCAGGGACAAGCGGTTAAGGTCGGGAAGAAGAAAATTTGTCAAGAGACGAGATTGGAATTTATCAATGCCCCCTTTCAAAAATAAAAAAAAAATAATATATTATTATTTGAGAACGGGGCATTAGGGGGCAAATGATGAGTCAAACCCAATCCGGATCGCGGTAATGAGTCAGGTCCGAGTGACCCGGTCCGTCTAGGATCATGGGTCAGGCCAGAGTAGCCACGTTGAGATCCGGGTTTTGTTAAACGAAGCCTCGTCACCTCAGGTTCCAAGCCATCGCGACGAAGTCTCCCCTAACCTGCATTTACCAAGTCTCGCGGAGAGGATCTCACCTGCCTTCCACCTGGCTCGATCCTCAGGGACACGTCTGACGCTCCAAAGAGACGTTGAACCGATTACCTCCCCACCTGGTGGGAAAAGTTATAAATAGAGCCCTCTCATCACTTGAGAGGGGACGGATTTTCTCTACTTTCACATATTTGTAACCCTCGACATTAATCGAAGATCACCCTTTTGAAGTGGACGTAGGTCACGCTTGACCGAACCACTATAAATCCCTCATCTCTCTTCATTTATTGCTTTGCATTAATCATCTTGACCGGTGGTGTCCGAATCCCTGTTTTTGGCATCATCAATTATAGTTGGGCAACAGGGGAAAGCCTTTCTCCTTTTTTTTTTTTTTTCTCTAATCCTCTACCTTCGATCAAGCCCGATCAAACCAAGAAGCGCAAACAACTTCTCTCCTACCTCTATCGTGCAGCAATTGAAAACCCTAGGCAAGCATTTTCCACCTTTTGTTTTCAATCTTTTCACACAATTGTGTTACTCCAACGACAAAACCATCGATCTCACAACACAAACCAGGCTTTGATACCCCCTATTGTACGCGTACGTGCTGAAGCGTGAAACGTGCGATCGAACAACTATGGGACACAAGAGAGACACGGAGGGTTTCACGTGGTTTAGCGAAACCGCCTTATGTCCACAGTAAAAATAGCAACGATTCACATCTTGACTCTATTTTGAGTTTAGGTTATAGATTACAATATATATATATAACACAAGAGAGACATGGAGGGTTTCATATGGTTTGGCCAAACCGCATACGTCCACGGTAAAAGAGCAACGGTTCACATCCTAATTCTATCTAGAGTTTAGGGTTAAAGGAAGAGAGGAAGAAGGAAGAAGAAGAAGAGTTTATGTCCACTCAGGGTCGACGGCATACCTCACTTGTTATCGCGAATGTCAGAGTTGACCCTGATCAACACATAAAATGAAGGTTAATAGCGACAAAAAAAAAATGGTGAAAAAAGTTATTTTTTCTGTACGGATTTTCTGTTTGGTGCACCACTGGCTAAAGTTTCCTGTTTGGTACAGTGGCCACTTAAAGTTTTTATTTTTTTTTTTTTTGTAAAATCCCCTATAATCTATAAATATATTTGATATACATTATAATGAATTCAAACATATATTTCAAATATGAAATCCACCTAATGGGATTATGAAAAAACCATAAAATATCTAAAAATGTGATATGCCCACTGAATGATTCTAATAATTTTAATATATTTGAAAATAAAATTTACAACATATTTTATTTCTAAAAAAGCATCCTTTAACCTTTTTGTCCATCGATCAAAATTATTCGTCCTTGGCATACTAAATGGGCAACCGCCAAAACTCATGCTAATTTAGTACCTAATTTGAAGTATTTTTCTTATTTAAAAAAAATATATCAAGGTGGAACAAAATTTCGTTAGTTTATTCTATATATCAAGAGGGAACAAAATTTCTTTAGTTTATTCTATATTTCTTTCCATTTAAAGTTATATGCAAGATTTAGATTCTTGAGGATATGATAATTAATCAGAATGCTTTTATTATGTATTTTATTTTTATTTTTAATATGTTTTCATCCCAATAACATCTTAAGAAAGCCTCCAATTTTATTTTAAAAAAGTATTGCATTAATTATCCTACATTTAATGAATTTGGCCATTTAAATAAAACTTAAAGATTTCTAAACATGTTAATTTATATCAGTAAGCCCGGGCTTTTTGTGCTAGTAATATATGAGTATATTTGAGTCTTTAAAAGATATGTGGAGATTTAACGGTTCGTCAATGTCCAGTTACTGGAAATGATTAATTTGTAATCTGTATTGGGAGCACAATATTAGAGCTTTATAACGTATATGTTGTTTAAATGTAGTTACTCAATCTACTCTCAATTCATGGTTGTTCTTGAAAGTCACGATCGAATTGAGAAACCAATGCTTTTAGAAGAGAAACAATAGACGGTATAGACATTCAAAGCTATTGTACAATTATAGCAGCAATCTCTTTGTGGGAGAGACATGTGGCATTTTTTCTTGGGCTTTCCTGGTAACATGTGCCACACTCATATCTTCTTTATCATGTCTTCTATAATTTCTCTTAAATAATCTTCTTCCAATTTCCATCCTTATAACACATATAGTTTCTAATTATATCCTATTTACAGTTGCAGTTACAACTTTTCCTCCTCTCTAAGCAGAGAAAAGTTGCATTTGTAGATATGTAGATTGGTCGCTCATGCAGCTGTACCATGTCTCCAAAGTTGCATTTGCAACTTTTTCTCCTCTCTAAGCAGAGGAAAACTTGCATTAAAGTAAACCGATATTTTCCCTTTTTTTTTTCTTTTTTTACATCTTGATCTGGTCACTGGTCGAGCTTGAGTCCAAACAATATATAATGGACTAGCAACGATTATTAAAGATCTTTCTAGAAATTTTTTTAGAAAAAAATATAAATAAATTAAAAAGTAAAGTAAACTTAGCATCAGTGAAACCAAGTGGGAGGACAATATCCTCGGAACTTATGCAAACAAAGAATAATTCTCAAAATTGAAAAACCATTCGACCCTTATGTAGGAAATCAGTTTACGATCTACCTATTATAGTTTTAATGATCAGAATATCAAGTGTTTAACACTCTAACGAACTAAGTTCTGAATCAAAATAATGTGTACCATTGGACAGGATGTGGTTTGCTATTACTCAGATTAAAACTCATGTAAGAGCGGGTTGGGGGACAGGAGTTGATGAGTGTCCCTCCCCCTACCCCCGCTTAGCCGGGGAGCACTTTGTGCACCGGGTGAGTCTGAGTTTTATCAGCATCTCATATGCATATCATACAGAGATTTTATCCTTCTATCACATTAACGGATCATTAGATTATCATGCATAAATTTAATTATTTATAGCGCATTTTTATGTAATTTTTCTTGTGTAGGTGGACTCTACGACTGCCCCAACCTTCCATCTAGTGTCCCAAGGCATCAAAAAGAGATTTCAATAAAAGAAGTTAAATGAAAAAATCTTGGTGAAGAAATCTTACGAAGAGTTGAAGAATTCCAAAATAAGAGGAGAAGAGTTTAAGGATAAAAGAAGTCATTTCCTAACATAAAGGATTGGTTGGTGTATTGGTTAGAGCTTGGGTGGGCATGAAACAGGTTATGGGTTTAAACCCCAACAATTACATATGTAAAAAAAAATATTTCATCCAACTCTAGCCTCTCCACCAATCAAAGCTTGCCATGACACAAACCCATGTGAAAGGATATGAGCCAATCAAAAGCCTCCAAATCGAAGGACCACATAAAATAAAAAGCATGCTTTTAGCTTTTGGAAGGAAAATTTGTTGCAACCAATCAAATTGAAGCAATCCATGTGAAAGCAAAAGAGCCAATGAGAAGCCTCCAAGTTAAATTGAAGCAATCCATGTGAAAGCAAATGAGCCAATCAAAAGCCTTCAAGTTGCAACCAATCAAATGGAAGCAATCCTTGTGAATGAAAATGAGTCAATCAAATATCTTCAATGTTTTCTATAAATTGGAATGTTTTTGTAGAGAGAAAAAAAAGCTTTTGGCAAGTTAGTCTTTTAGCAATTTTATCTTACATTCTCTATACTTTTAGATTGTGATTAGGAGCTTAAGTGTAACTAATCTAGAGAAAGTGTGAAATTGAAGATCATTAATGAAGATTTGGATCTCTTTCTTGATGTTTAGTGGCTAAAGCTCTTGGATTAGGCTCTCCTTTTGAAGCTAAGTAATGTGATTAGTTCAATTACATGCATATTTTAGTTTAAATTCCCTACTCATGCCTTGATTGATTAGTAGATTTTAGATCTAATTATGCTAATCTCTCTCATTTCTCATGCTCTATCTCTACACTTGATGCTTGGATAATCTCAATTGATGCTTTATAGTTTGATTAAGTTCTCTCACATAGCATGCTCTAGAGCCCTTATCTTTAATCTTTTGTAGCCTTATTTTGATGAATTATTGTTAGGGTAGCTAGATGATAATCTAGGATCTTGGCTTTTTATTTTCTTTACTTTAATCTTCATTGCTATATCATCCATTCCAATTACGCAAAAGATTACTAACTGGATTGTAGATTTTAGAGTTGAATTAGAACATTTATTGATTGGATTAATTACTTATTTAGTGAGAGAACTTAAAATCCACTAAATAAGTAATTAATCCTACACATTTCACACCACATCTTCACCTTAAATCTTCCATTTCCACCACCATTCATCCACTAGTTTAGTGTAGCTTGTTAGATTAGCTTGGATCTTATTAATTTCATATTTTAGATTGTTAGTTAGAGTAGTTTGATTGCTATTTTAGTGTTGTTCCACATTCCAATTAGTTTAATTTCATTTCTCACACATTGTTTATGTCGCGACCCCGGACCGGGTCAAAGGGGCCTAATCTGGGATCGGGACAGTGAATTAATGATTATGGTGATGAAGTCATGTCAACACAATGATTAAATGGCCCATACGTACACGGGTTCAAGAAGAATTTTTTGTTCGTGCACGTGATTTTTCACAGGCTTCCGCGGTGAGGAGTTCACATTCAAGTCATAGACTTTCATTCGGGATGCGGAAGCGTGTAGCAAATCATGAACATACCAATTCATTCCATAGACAAGACTGATTGCACAAATACCAATTACATAGTATCAAAGTGAGCAATGATCGTTAACATTTCCCAACAATATCAACTTAAATGTTTATACAAAAGATCAGTTAATTAATTGCCCCAAAAATAATGGTCAACAAAGGCTAGTACATCCAAAAGAATATTCCCCAAAAGATGTTAATCAAAATTTCGAAAAAGTGTCGTATCTTGAAGCTTGACCGAATGTCTGCATAACATAGTCAGCTTGCCATTCTACTATACGTTGCGGTACACCGACCGCCTCCTCTGACTCCTCCTCAAAGGCAACTGGGTCTGGACCTGAGTACAAAAAAATGGGTCAGACACGACGGTCTGACGGGTGGGTGAAAAGATATAACAATAAGTTTAAAACAAAGATACCTTAGGAAAATATTGAAACCTGTATAAATAATGAATTTCAGAAAAGTAAATGTATCATTTATTAAGAAAGACATGCAATATAAAACATGTAAAGGTACCAACAAACATGAACTAGCAAGATGGCAATCACACAAAGCTAAATCCTCTCTCACTAAAGTGATGAGAAAAATATCGGCGTTGACCTCAGTTACTCGAGGTGAGGAGCCTCAACGATATTCATGGAAATATGTAAAGATGGACGGGACCGCGGTAGCTAACCAGGTATCAGGACAGGACAGAATCGAGGCTACAGCTAGCAGGACATGAGGGGGATCTCCAAGCCGGTGGATCAAACCGACAACGTAATCCAAGCTTAGTGGTGCCGACTCATAAGTCATTTGCAAGAAATAGGGACAAGTGCATATATAGCGGGACATGATGCCCTTAAGTACAATAACATATTTGTATCGGGGTCAGGCATAACGGGCTAGCCAATTGCTAAAACATGATTTTCAATGATTTCAGGGCAAGTCTGGTCATGTAACATGAAGTTTGAAATACATAAGTAGAAATTCGGGTAGAACCAGTTACAAGTGGATTTCTATAAATTTCCAAGCCGAGCGTTTAGGGTCCAAGATTAATTCAGTGTGAATAGGGTCCCGTGTGTCGGATTTGACATACATTTGGTACTCCATGAGAATTAAGGACATTCCGAATCTCTATGCACATTGACAAGTCTAAAGATCCTCGACGAATCACAGAATGGGGTTTCTTTCTCAACCGGGCTTCATACAATGATATTCAAGTCCTCCCATTACATTGGGGCTCTAAACAAGACCTCCCCAAGCCTTAGCATAGCATTCAAGTCTTCAAACATTGACCCAGGCCTGACAAGCCCTTCGCTCGAGTGGACTAGAAAGTGTGCTCGAGCCAAGAGCTCTCTGTCTGGGGTTCGCTCGAACTAATAAAGCTTCGCTCGAGCGGGCCTACCCAGATCAGGTTGGCTCGAGCCAACGAGGTTCTGTGAGGGGTTCGCTCGAGCAATGTGTCATGGTCGCTCGAGCGAACTGTCCAGAACACTGCAGTTCAGTGCAGTTCGGGCTCCTCTCTTTTATTCTTATTCTCATACATTTTGAGGACCCTTTTATACATAAATGAGGGTCTCAAATCCTCCTTAAAACCCCATATAATCTGCCATCAAATCGTTCACAAAATGAATCAAATCCTTCCATTCCATTTATTTCAATCACAATGGAAAGAATCTTAGAAATCCATATGTAGTAATTCAAGATTAAACACAATCAATGTAGCATTTTCAAGAGATTAACAAGTTAGAAAAATACATTAATAAGTGCATTTCAAGGTCAATAGAAGCCATGTAATAAAACAAGGTTTAAGAAGTCAAAACCATTAATGAAAAACTAAGTTTATGTACAAAACATAAATCAAATCAATAAATCTATATCATCCACTTGCCTTAGGTCCAAAGCTAATCAAAACAAGCTCCAAGACACACTATCTAAGCCTCTAGCACCAATCTATACAAAAACCCCCAAAAATAAACCACAAGAAACCCTAGAATTTCAAAACCAATCAAAAGAAAGAGAAAGCTTCCAATAAAGGAGATGAAGACTCTCTAGGGCTAAACAAATGTAAATCTAGGAGATTGGAAAGGTCTCTTACTTGGAAGTTCTTCAAGGAAGCAAGATGAACTCAAGGAAGCTCCAATGTCCAAGTGTTGCTCTTCTAATGGTGTCCAAAGAAAACTCTTGAAGTGAGGAAGAAGATGATGGAACTCATTCCTTGCCTCCTTGGTTGATGCAAGTGTTGGAGTGACTTGAGATGGGGAAGGCAAGAAGAACAAGGAGAAACCCTAGGTTGGCACAGCCCTCTTCCACAATGAGAATGAACAAGAAAAAGGAAAAGAGAAGGATAGTTCTCCTTATATTGAACATGAGGGTGGGTCCCACAACTTAAAGAAGAAGTTGAGCTGAAAACATTTCTTTCGGGACCTCGGATGAATTCGACGAAGAAGGCAAAGTTGATCGGTGAAATCTCTAGTTTCCGAAAAGTATATGTTTCATGGGTTTTGGTGATATTGAATATAGTGTCCAGATTTTGGTTGAAAAGACCATTTTGCACTCAAATTGAGAAAAGTCGGTTTTAGGGATCTGGAATGGGGATGGGGTCAACATGAAAGTTGTAGGGACTAACGAGATGAGTCAAATGGGATTAACACATGAATTTATGAAATCTCGAAAAATCACCCAAGCTCACTCAAAGTCGCCAAAGGAACCCCCAAAGGGTCCCACTAAATCATGAAGGCTCTCAAAATTCCCCAAAGCTATTAAAAGCTATTCTAATACCAAACCTAACCAAAATCCACTAAGCACATTTAAAGCTAAAATACAACTTAATTAACGCTAATCACGGTCTCTCAGGTCGGGGCCTTACAATTTAGTAGTTTTAATTGTTCACTTCAATTTCTATATTAGCTATATCTTAGTTCAATTCTACTTAAATTGGATTCGTCGCTTCTTGTCTCCAAGGGATCGATAATCCGAACTCTTTAGTCCTTTACTACTTGACGACACCGTAGTCTTGCGATTAAGCGTTGCAAATCTAAGTGTCGGTCAAGAGTATTAATGTAAAAGGAGTATTATGGAAAGAGAAGATGTAGGTAGGAGAGGGGTTTAAAAAGGATAACGATGAAAAACTTATTTGAATTTGAATTGGATTTGATGAGATGAGATAAATTAATCTGGAGAGGTGATGAGCGACCCACATCAAAGCAAAAGGCTATATTATTTTTGTTGGGTGTTTTTCTGAAAGGAGAGCTCCATGGGTGATGACGTAGCAAAACAAATCCTATTGCTTTAATATATCACTACACCAAAAATGAAAAACTGGAATGGATTACTGTTCCTAATCCGTGTGTTCCTAATCCGTTCATCCGTTTCCTAAACCGTTCATAATCCGTTAATCCGTTCCAAAAATAGGAAATTGGAACGGATGAACGGATTAGGAACACACGGATTATGAACGGTAATCTGTTCCAATTTTCCGTTTTTGGTGTAGTGTATATAACGGCCGACATAATAGAAATCCACTCAATCACACTATAAATAGATATGGGCCAAACATGACACTATAATCTATGTTGTCGTGGCCGTGGCTGTGCCCAACAATTTGCCATTGCATGTGCCCAATATTATGAGTAAAATTGCCTACTCATTTCACCGAAATATTATGAGTACTACTTCAAATTTATACATAATGAGTAATATTGCCTACTCATTTCTGTTGGTAAATGAGTAATATTTCCAATAATTTTTATTCAAGATGTTTCAGTGCCCACATAATGGCAACAAATATGTGGCATTGGCCCGTGCCCGAAAATTATTTGTAAATAATAACTTTGTATCTTATCGCCAGTGCCCGAAAATTATTTATAATCTATGTTGGATTTCATGCAACACTTTGCCATTTAAATTAAAGTTATGAATTTACACAATGGCACTAGATTTTCTTATAATATTATTCTCAACCATTTTTAATTTTTTTTCTTATTTTCTTTTTTGGCCCATTCCTCTAATAGATTTCATTTATACATGTTCCTCTAATGGACCTTACAAATCTTACAGAGGTATGCATCTCTCTTTCAATCAGGTTTCTTCGATATACGCAAATTGCTTTTATTTTGGAATATATTCCTTTTCTTTTCCAACACAGGCTTCTAACACCGGTTATATATATAAAGACAGCATATTCTTTCATGGGAGAGCCACACATGGCGCATCCTCAAACTTTTTGCAATGCTACATTCCGGAATTACCCTTCTGAACTAATCTCACCAAACTAACTCAAATTCTCCAATACTCCATCACCAAAATTATCTCAATGCAAATCTAAGATATTCTTGAATGGGCATACAATAATAACTTCTCTTTCGTTACCTTCAATGGGCCCCACGTATTATTAAACTAACATAAAAAGAATAAAGGCTCTTTGGCTATGATTTTGGTGATTGGTGAACATGTATGTATTAAATTTTATTGCATATCAATTTGTAGAATCCTCATGCCAGATCCAAGTTGTAGAAACTTGGGGCACTTTCGTAGGCAGTATTTTGTAATATTCTTCCTATTTTTTCTTTCAGTATTTAGTATGGTTAATCCATGGCGACCATTGTGGAAGCCAGTTAATTTCAAAACCCACACTTCATATATAATCATTTATATTTAGTAATTTAACCAAATAAACTTTCTCTCATGAGTCTCCATCTTTATCACGATTTTTTTAATATCATTTATATTTACTAATTTAACCAAATAAATTTATGTGTCCCATTATGAAATTCAAGTCTTCTTTCTTTCCAAACTTACAATTTACAGGGGCCACTTTTTTTTTATACCAACACAAGAAGAGCTTTTTTGATACCAGAGCAGGGGTCGCTTTCATAGGTTGTATTCTGCTACTTTTTTCTCCTTATTTTCCTTTCAATATTCAATAAGATTAATCTGTGGGGCCCCCATTATGGACATTTTTCTCCTTATTTTTCTTTAGATATTTGGTAGGATTAATTAATCTGTGGGGCCCATTATGGAAGACAATTAATTTCAAAATCCACATTTAATTCTGAAATGACACTCAATTTATGGTTAAGCACATATATAATCAAATCAAGGTCCTAAAATCTTTACTATTTATTTGATCTTTCCCTAAATAGCTTCAGCTGCCTAAAATTTCTCTAATGAGTTTCCATCTTTATTATGAATTATATATTAATATTCATTTATAACTTATTTAAATATTTAGAAATATTTCTAATTAGAAAATCTAATATTTTTTTAATTATGGCCTATGTTGGGCGCATGCCTATTGCACTAGTTATATATATAAAAACAAAAGGTCCTTCCCTAAGAGAGCGACACGTGGTGCATCTTCAAGCTTTTTGCAATGCTATATTGCGGAATTACCCTTCTAATCTAATCTCACCAGATTAACTCAAATTTTTCAGTACTCCATCACCTAAAATATCTCAATGCAAATCTAAGATATTCCTGAAATAAGATACTTATCCATTCCCTAAAACATAGCATACAATAATAACTTCTCTTTAGTTACCTTCAATGGGCCCCACGTATTATTAAACTAACAAAAAAAGGGAATAAAGGCTCTTTGGCTACGATTTTAGTGATCGGTGAAAATGTATGTATTAAATGTTGTTGCATATCATTTTCTGGGACCATCATGTCAGATCCAAGTTGCAGAAATTTGGGGTACTTTTGTAGGCAGTATTTTATTACTTTTTTTCCTATTTTTTCTTTCAGTATTGGGTATGGATAATCCGTGGGGACCATTGTGGAAGCCATTTAATTTCAAAAGCCACACTTAATATTTAATCTTTTTTATTTATTAATTTAACCAAATAAATCTTCTCTCATTAGTTTCCATCTTTGTCGCGATTTTTTTTTAATTTTTATTTACTTATTTAACCAAATAAATCTATGAGTCCCATTATGAAATCGAAGTCTTCTTTCTTTCCAAACTCACAATTTACGGGGGCCACTTTTTTTATACCAACACACGAAGAGTTTTTTTTTATACCAGAGCAGGCGCTACTTTCATAGGCGGTATTCTGCTACTTTTTTCTCCTTATTTTCCTTTCAATATTCAGTAAGATTAATCCATGGGGCCCATTATGGACATTTTTCTCCTTATTAATTTTTTCGTGACGGTTGACATTGTTGACTTGAGTTTAGCTTGGAACAATATTTGTAATTTACTTATAAATTCAACCTGAAATCGACCCAACCCAATTAATAACAATATCACATACCAACTCAATCCAAAACTAACATGTTAATTAAGGATTTTGATTGACTCATCTACCTTTCAAGTTATGAAAATTTCAACTTTATAAACAAATGTATCCGTTTAGGCCGAACTTGTACATCCTGTATGCTCAACAGGACATAAACTCTCAACCCAACTCATTGCCATTAATAATCATAGATTATTCCCTAAAACATAGCATACAATAATAACTTCTCTTTAGTTACCTTCAATGGGCCCCATGTATTATTAAACTAACAAAAAAACAGAATAAAGGCTCTTTGGCTACGATTTTAGTAATCGGTGAAAATGTATGTAATAAATGTTGTTGCATATCATTTTGTGAGACCCTCATGTCGGATCCAAGTTGCAGAAATTTGGGGTACTTTCGTAGGCAGTATTTTGTTACTTTTTTTCCTATTTTTTCTTTCAGTATTGGGTATGGATAATCCGTGGGGACTATTGTTGAAGCCAGTTAATTTCAAAATCCACACTTAATATATAATCATTTATATTTACTAATTTAACCATATAAATCTTCTCTCATTAGTTTCCATCTTTGTCACGATTTTTTTATCATTTTTATTTACTAATTTAACCAAATAAATCTATGAGTCCCATTATGAAATCCAAGTATTTTTTCTTTCCAAACTCACAATTTATGGGGGCCACTTTTTTGTTATACCAACACACGAAGAGTTTTTTTTATACCAGAGCAGGGGCTACTTTCATAGGCGGTATTCTGCTACTTTTTTCTCCTTATTTTCCTTTCAATATTCAGTAAGATTAATCCGTGGGGCCCATTATGGACATTTTTCTCCTTATTAATTTTTTCGTGACGGTTGACATTGTTGACTTGAGTTTAGCTTGGAACAATATTTGTAATTTACTTAAAAATTCAACCTGAAATCGACCCAACCCAAATAATAACAATATCACATGCCAACTCAATCCAACATGTTAATCAAGGACTTCGATTGACTCATCTACCTTTCAAGTTATGAAAATTTCAACTTTATAAACAAATGTATCCGTTTAGGCCGAACTTGTACATTACCCCGTATGCTCGACATGACATAAACTCTTAAGAGGAATTTACCCACCAGGTCCCCATAGGACACTATACATCTCCACAGGTGTCACGTTTATAATGGATACGGATAAGGGCATATGGTGCGTTTTCGTATTTTTTTTTTGTCGTTTAGTGATATTGTCGATATCGACCACTTTATGGTCGATATCGACCATTCTGCGGGAACAAAAAAAAAAGGGTTTTTCATGATGGAGAAGAGGGGAGGAGGAAGAGGAGGAGGAGGGAGGAGAGGGCATTTGTCTCTCTTGATTGCTGGTGCTGTTCTAGAGCAATACACTACAAATGGGCCAAAAACATTTGACCCTCTCTATCCTTTTTAAAAGGGGAGGAGGAGGAAGAGGAGGAGGAGGGAGAAGAGGGGAGGAGAGGAGGAGGAGGAGGGAGGAGGGAGGAGGGAAGAGTCGGCTCTAAATTTCAGTTGGGTTGCCCATCAATCAGCAAAAGAACACATACACACACCCTTCCCTTCTCCTCCCTCCTCCTCCCCTCTTCTCCATCATGAAAAACCCAATTTTTATTTGGGTTCCCACAGAATGGTCTTGAGTTTGCACGCAAGGTGTTCGATGAAATGCCCAAGACAAAACCGGTGAGTTGGAGCGCGATGATTGGTGGGTATGTTCGTGGGGGGCGGTGTAATGAGGCTGTCGTGGCTTTTAGGATGATGCTGGGTGCTGGGGTCAGGCCAGACGAGATTACTGTGGTCAGTGTGCTTTCAGCGTGTGCTGACTTAGAAGCGTTTGAGCTTGGGAAGTGGATTGGGGTTTATGTTGAGAGGGAAGGGATTGCAAAGACGGAACCGTTTGTGCAATGCATTGATCGAGCTTGATTCCTGGATGCAGTTTGATTGAGCTTGACAGCCAGATATATGAATTTGTGGCTGGGGATAAATCCCATCCACAATATAAAGAGATATTTGAGATGGTAGAATAGATGGGACGGGAATTGAGGAGTGCCGGTTATGTCCCCACTACATCAGAGGTGTTGCTGGACATTGATGAAGAAGATAGGGAAGATGCGTTGTATCGGCACAGTGAGAAGCTGGCCATTGCTTTTGCACTTCTGAATACAAAGCCGGAAATACCAATTAGGATTGTGAACTACTGTGACCAATTAATTGATGTCATTGAAGGAAATGGTTCAAATAATTATGCACAACAAGTATTCCTACTTGATGTCATTGCTAGGTTGGTATTTGACAGGATGCGAGTTAAGAATGTGGTCTCATGGAATTCAATGATAGATGGTTATGCTCAGTGTGGAGATTCAGGTGAAGCAATGGCCCTCTTTAGGAAGATGCTTGATGAGGGGGTTAAACCCACTGGTGTTAGTATTATGGGTGCTTTACATGCATGTGCTGATTTGGGTGATCTTGAACAGGGGAGACACATACATGAGCTATTGCTGCGAATCGGACTTGGTTCTGATATTCATGTTATGATATCTCTTAGAAGAAGAAGAAGAAAAGGCAAGAGCTTTTGGACAAGAGAGGAGGAGATGGCGCGAGAAAGAGTTCAGTTTTTCTTTTTTTTTTTTTTTTCTTTTTGAATGGATTTGCATATGAGAGGGAAAGCTTGTTCTTGGGTAGGAAGGTGGACTATATCTTGTTTTCATTCTGCCTCAAATCATGATCCCCTAAAGAATTTTGCATACACTAAAGTCCTTCATGAAGATGCAATGATCAGAATATGATGGTTGTCTTATATTCATTGTCAATACTCCTTTTTCTCAGTTACATGATGCTGACAAAGGGAAGAAGACATTGACCGTTGCAACACTGGTAAATAATTTATGACCAAAAAAGGCATCATCAATCATTCAGAACATGGCAGTTGAAGACCGAAATCATTTTCTACTTTCTTATGGTATTCTTGTTTTTTGTTGTAATTGTTAAGTTTGGATTAAGATGTAACTGCAAATGAGCGATGATAAATATACAGATTACAATATGTTTGAGACTTAAATACTCTTTATAATAATGTAGAGTTATTTCTGTTGTTACGGAGCATGTTAATTTACAGGTTTTGTATCTCCAAAAGGTGCACTGCTATTGAGAAGCATCATTTTTTTTCTCTATTTTATTATGGTCGATATCGACAATAAAAGTGGTCGACACTGACAATGTCTGTAAATTTATGTTTCAGTTATGTGGTCGATATCGACAATAAAAGTGGTCGACACTGACAATGTCTGTAAATTTATGTTTCAGTTATGTGGTCGACATCGACAATAAAAGTGGTCGACACTGACAATGACTGTAAATTAATGTTTCAGTTATGTGGTCGATATCGACAATAAAAGTGGTCGGCACTGACAATGACTGTAAATTATGTCTTTCAGTTATATGGTCGATATCGATAACTATTATAGTCGATATCGACCACTTTTGTGCTTACTATACTTAATTGTGAGAAATTTATTTCCACCATCATTTGGGTATAACCTGGATCACCAGAACCTTGGTTTTTAACATAGACATATTACATATATTATTTGAAGTTTCTGGTCATTTTCTTAATATATGAGTATGAGTACTTTCCTGCCCCAACTTGTAAGTAATGTATCATCAATTAATTTCGATAGTGATTCGGGGTGGATTTGGAACGGGAGGGGGAAACCCACATCCCACACAATGTAATACAAATGTTCCACTTGAAAATCCTCATATGCTTGGAGACACATGTAACCATCCCCACTGCTCGAACACCCAATCTTCCAGTGATCTAAAAAACGACATCTCTACAACTCACTTTCTCAAACACCAGTCGAGCTTCGTCCATTCTCATGCTCTGCACATACCCAAAAATCATAGTGGTTTGAGCTGCAACATTTTTATAAGGCATTTGCTCAAGTAACTCCCTTGCTTCATCAAGCTTCCCGACACGAACAAACCCATTAATCGTAGTCGTCCACGACACAGAACTCCTCTCGGGCATTTCAGTAAAAAGCCGATAAGCCTCTTCTATCTGACCATTCTGCACATAACTTGTGATCATAGCATTCCAAGCAATCACATTCCTCTCAGGCATCTGATTGAAAAGCCTCTTTGCCTCAACAATTCGACCACTCCGAGCATATGCACTTAACATAGTCACCCAGAAAATCACATTGGGAGAAGGTACTCTTTGAAAGAACTTCCATGCCGAATCCAAATCATAGACCTGAACATATCCATCAATCATTAAATTCCAAGAAACCACATCTTTCACCATCATCTCATCGAAAAATTCCAAACCCAAACGCATCTCGCCATTTTGGGTATAACCGGCTAGCATCGAATTCCATGAAACCAAGTCCTTCACCGGCATCTCATCGAATAATCTACGGGCTTCTCCAAACTGCCTGTTCTTAGCATAACCCGAAATCAACGCGTTCCAACAAACAAGGTCATTCTTCTCAGGAAGCTGATCAAAGAGGCTCCTTGCCTTTTCCAACAATCCATAACGGGTATAGCAGGTCATCATCAAAGTCCACGAAAAGACATCTCTTTGGGGCATTTTATCAAACAGCTCAGCAGCATCTTTAACTCGATCATTGTGAAGTAGCCAACAATCATTGAATTCCATGAAACCAAGTTCTAGAATGCATATGAACACACTCCACTTCACTATGCTTGATTTTGAAGCCTAACTGCTCTCAATATTTTCACTTTCTATGGGAAACTATGAATCATTAGGGTGAATGTTCACTCACACACACACGTATATCAACATTCCTATGTGCCTCTTATCTGTCTATACGTTTCTTTTGCTTGAACCCCAACCTGTCTTGCACTGCTACATTTTTGAAACATCAAGCCAATCGTCTTTCTTGCCCTGCTTTGCTCTGTTGCTGGACTGCTATTTGTCTGACACATGCCATGGATCCTCATTGGAACTTCAGCTATAGACATCCTTATCCTTAACCACCAAGCAATTTTCCATGCTTCTCTGCATCACCAGTCATCTTGCTTCCACTTGATCGAATTTACTCCAAGCTCCTCTTCTTCGGTTTGCCCTAACTGAATGATTCAACAGGTTCTGAGATTCCAACCCTCCTGATTTCCACATATGATCTGCCCTCAGCCTATGATGCAGTCCACTCTTTGCCTTTGGGTATCAGTTTCATTTCACATATCACCACCCATTGCAAGCCCTTGAAATGCCTCCAACCATCCTTTGTTTCTACCATGTCCATCTACTTGTACCAAAGGAAACTACTATCTTTGTTCCTTCATCTCTGCTGCAATGCTTGAATGTGGATTGTGGAAGTTCACATAAATAATTTCCTTGGCGTGATCCTCCCTCTTCCTTCCGCTCTCCTCCCTCTTCCTCCTCCTCCTCCCCTCTTCTCCATCCTGAATGGTGAAAAACCCAATTTTTATTTGGGTTCCCGCAGAATGGTCGATATCGACCATAAAAGTGGTCGATATCGACCATTCGCTAAACGACAAAAAAAAAAAAAAAAACGGACATGTAGAGCCTTATCCGTATCCTTGGTAAATACAATACCTCTGAAGTGGTATAGGACTCTACGGGGCTCTACCAGGTAAATTCCTCAACTCTTAACGCAACTCATTGCCATTAATAATCATAGATTATATCTTGTAACATCCACTTCGGAACCAATTAAACTAATTAAAAAACAAGGGATGTTAATACATCAACCAAAGACCACCAATTTATAATACCAAATATACGCAACGGATGACTCTACATCAGACATCACACTTATAAGGTATCTCAATCTAGCAGTGTGGATTTGCCCATTTGAATATAAGAAATTAATATCTATGTTACATGTATAATTTTTTCTCATATTTATCTGGATACTACACGTGCCTTGCAAGTGTGGGGACATCACTAGTATGGTAAAAGAATGAAAAGATTATTTTATATATATATATGATATGGATATGGCATAGCATTCCACCATAAAAGAAATCGGTTTCCTAGATTAGCTATCCGTAAATAAATTAGACACATTAAATGCGACTAGCTCTTGATCGAAAGAAATTGAAAGTTGATGGTAACTTTGAAATTAGTGAATGATTTCGTGAATGCTATGAAACCATTCCCTTTGATGAAAAAAAAAACACAATTCCCCCCTTTCATTTCCCTCCTTTCATTTCCCTCTTTCATCTTCGTTTGTCTCCTCTCTCTCTCTCCCATCTCAGCATTCTCTTTCTCTGCCATCTCTCTGGTTGCGATCTCTCTCTCTCCCATCTCCAAGGCAGACCTAATCGCCCCTGCTCCACTGCGCTCCATCTCTCTGCTGCGATCTCCCTCTCTGCTGCGATCTGTCCCTCTCTATTGCGCTGCTGCTCCCTCTTGCTGCAAATCTACGCCGCTGATCTCTCTCTCTCTCTCTCTCTCTCTCTCTCTGTGTGTAGTAATGCGCTGCTGCTCCCTCTCTCTCGCTCCTGCTCCCTCTCTCTCGCTCTTGCTCTCTCTAACTAGCTACTGCTCTCCCTTGCGTCGAGCGTTGAGCTGCACCTCTCCTCATCTCTCCGTCTCTTGTCGCTGCGGATCTGCAAAAAACAGAGTAAGAAATGGGTTTTGGTGTTGATATGTATTGCTGAAATTTATTTGGGGTTTTTGTCTTCTTTTGGGGGACATGATTTTGCATTAAAGAATTTAGTATATTATCTTTTTTTTTTTGGACGTTGAATACAACTCTCTTGTATGGTTGATGTTTTTTTTTTCAGTCTTTAAAGATTGCGATTTTTAGATCTATAATGTGGGTCTCTATGTTATGAGATTAAATTATAAGAATCTGTTTTCATTTTTTTAATAGTTTTTCTCCTTTGTTTGATTTGTGATATGTTTTCATTTCTCTTTGAAATTGCAGGGTCTGAAAGATAATGAGCCTGGGAGCATGTTGAGAAAGGAGGATTTGGATATGAATGGGTGCTTGATTCAGATGGAGTATTGTGTTCTAACATTGAGACCGAGTTCTTAATTTGATGGAGTTCAAGAGATGGTTGGAAGATATTGTGGACTAGGATGGATTTTTCTCTGTTGTATCTCTTTTAACCTGGGTCATTGCCCATGGCTAGTGAGGAGTCAAATCATCAAGCGACAAAAGGCAATGGGTGGCAATTGCAACAAGTGGGGGCAATCGCAGCAAGTGTACTGCAAATGGGATGGTTTTGTTTTCTTTTGTTTCTTTTTTTTCTTGATGTCATGTAGCAATTGATTCTGGTCTTGATTCAGATAATGTTATACAGAATGCAAGTGTTTCTTTTCTTTTAGGTTTAAGTAATTGTATGTAGACAATTTAATTTTTGTCCAATGAATTCAAGCAAACCAATTGATGCATTTGATTTAGGTTTGTAGATGGTTTTATGAATTAGTCAAGCCATCAATATCCTAAATCATACATGCAAATCATATTGTTTTAATTGGTTTTGGTTCGATTAAGATATGATGTGGAATCTACATTATAAGATCCATTTGTAAGTAAGGTAGACCAATAATTTTTCAATATTCATGTTTCCAGTTGGACTGATGGCATCTTCTTCACTCAGTTTCATTCTTATTTTGGGTGGATGTGATCAACTCTGTACGATTGCAAGCTAGAAGGGTCCATTTATTAGATCCATCCATGATAAATATAAGATATCATGGCTGTAAGTGCTTAAATTAATACGGACTTAATGAGGATGGATTAGGATGAATAATAGGTTTCTTTGGAGATGATAGAATGCCTGGAGACCTGAAAGGGGAGGAGAGAAAAGCAATCAAAGACCCTGGCTGAAGTCAGCACAAGGCTCTCTGTTGCCTAAGTTAGTTCTACAACTAAACAAAGTATGAAGAAGAAGGGAGAGTTTAGAGAGACAGAGTGTATGTAAGCGTGAATGCATAAAAGCGTACCTTTGTTTGGATTTGCTCCTTCTATATATAGGTTGGGAGTCCTTTGACTTTTACCCTGGTTTTTGGGAGGTACGGTCCCATCAGACCATACCTTGAAGCACAGTCCCATCAGACCAGACTCTGATACCTTAATGGCGGGTTCCATCGGGCCTCACCTTTCATTAGTGGCAATCCCATCGGACCTTACCCTGTCGACTTTAGAGGTGCAGTCCCGTCAGACCTTTCCTCGATGTAGATGCAGCCGCCAGATGATGATAACCTTGTATGTCATCATTACTCAACACGTTCTGTAACGTGGTTGAGTCTCTATAGAGGTACATCTGTCAGTACTCGTCTAGGTCAACATTCTGGCACTATTGCCGAGATGCATGGAACCGAGACCGGGATATGGCACCGAGGTCATCCTGGCACCATTGTCGAGATGGAAGTGTTCTGGCACTATTGCCGAGATGCATAAGGCCGAGATCAAGACATGTTTAGTTAGTACTTTTACTGAAACTAAGATAATCTCGGTATCTTGGAAATACCCCACACAATTGCCCCCTAGTTTCCGACTTCTTAGAATTCCCCAACTCTTTGAGGTTGGAAGCTAAGCATTATGGTGGGAGAGGACAGCCGTCATCCGATCTCTATCATGATGTCGCTTCGCCTGCCCGAGGTAATAAATCGCACACCTTGATCGATGTGGAAGACGTATCGGCAGCACCACATGTCACAGTCTGTTCAGTCATCCAATCATTTCGAAGAGACGTACGCTGTTTTGAAGAGACGTGCACAGTACTTGAAGCGACGCCTGGCACGTGCGGCTTCAAAATTCAAAAAGAGCGCTTCTTTCCCTTTATAAATATGGGTGCCCTTCTCTCATTCTCCATTTTTACATTTGGAGAGAAGAAAGGGGGTTTGCAGAAGAGAGGCTTTTGTTGAAGAGAAACCCTGCCGAAGTCAAGATCGAGTTCAGCGTCGTCTGAGCCTAATCTCGTCCGTCCTGTATCTATAAGTCCTTGTTTTCTGTCTTGTTCATTTCCGCAACTAAGGTTTCTTCAGCCTTTTTCCTTTCTCGTCTTCTAGTTCTGTTTAGCGTTTCTTCCTTCTTTTTTCCCTCTTTGTTCTTCTAGTTTCTTCAAACGTAGAAATGGGCACCTATAGGCACTGGTTAGAAACCCCATAAGTGACAGCCGAGTTTAGGGCCAAGTACAGGATACCTGATGGTGTCCTCGTTAGGTTAGATAACCCTGAGAATCCTTTTGATGGCCGTATTTTCACTAATGGTTGGATGCCGTTCCCTCTGGTTGCCATTATAGAGGGCGGAGTTCGATTCCCCCTCCATCCCCTCCTTAGGGCTTACCTTAGTAAATGGCACCTCTGACCCTGCCAAATAATGCCAAATGGCTTCAAGATCAAAATGCGCGTCGCCGAGCTCAATAGGATTCTATACATTAATCTTGGTGTCCATGACATCGAGGATGTCTACGACCTCTGCAAATCTGCTGGGGGCGATAACACCCATTACCTTCGGGTCAGGGCGAACCGGGGTGTTTCGTCAATGACTTGGAGGACTAAAACAAGTACGCTGGGGACGACCGCCTGTTCGTCTCAGGAAACTAGGAGTTCGCCGAGACAGAGACCGAGGTGGAGAGGACATACAGAGTTCCCCGCAGCTTAGGGACTCCTCCAAGTAAATACTGATCTCTTTTAATTTCTCTTTGTATTTTCCTTCTTCATTATTATATTGAGCTAATGTTCTTTGTTTGCCGTGCAGATGTCCGGCATAGAAGAAAAAAGGCCGGCCGAGTCGGTTGGGTGAGGAACGATAATTGGCTTCAGGCAGTAAGAACCTACGGAGGTCGCGAAAACCGAGTTGCCTGGGCGCTCTTGGACTACGAGCCGAGGTACCGCTCTTTCATCAAGAGGAGGATCAGTGAACCTCAGGGAGGGAGTCTAAGCCGGGCCGAAGCTGAACCTATGTAGGCACCAACAGACGAAGAGCGTCGGGCCGCTTCTGGTGCCGAGGCCTCCTCTTCGGCTTCAAGTGCGGCAGGAACCGAGGTCTCCCCGAGGACAAGGAGATTACGCCAAATAGTTGATTCCTTCAACTCTTCATCTAGCTCGGAGGAAGAAAGAGATATGCCTCGTGGTCGTCGTCCCCCAGTGGTCAAATACCTGGAAGCTTTGGCGTTTGGGTGCCAGGCTCCTGGAGCCCCTCTTGTCTCTGTTGTTGTTGATGCTTCCACCCTTGTGCCTGCCTCTACTAAACTCTTAAGTCCTGGAGTTCGGCAGCCTCCTGCCGAGACCACGCGGGAAAAGGTTCGGCCAGAGAAAAGGTCCTGGACCGAGGGGCCGGCTGAGCAGGGCCCTAGTGCTATCGCGAGCACACCTCAGCGTGCTTCCCCAGCTCCCTAGAGACCGAGCCTCTAGCTTGAGCCAGGTAGGCCGTTGATAGTTGAGGACCGCGTCGCCGGGAACGGTCTGGTGATCGCCGCGCTCGGCCAGGCCTGTGCCCTGCTGAGAGACATGGCGAAGCACAGGGAGGCTGACAACACGAGGCTGATGGTGTCATCGATGCAATTGGTAATTTTAGTTAGTTTAATTTTTCATATATCTTTACCGAGTGTATGATCTCGGTCACTGCCTTCTGACTCCTGTTATTCGTTTCTTCTACAGCTAGTACAGAAATGCTTGGTTGCATTGGAGAGGCTCCATCATAATAAATCCAGAATTTGGTGGATGGAGGTGGAGAAGAAGGAGCTCGGGACGGCCTTATAGGGTAGCAATAAAAAGCTGAAATAGTAGGAGGAGATAATCCTCGGCCTTAAGTCCGAGCTCGAAATGTCGAAGGCCGAGGTTGAGACACAAAAGAAGAGGGTGGCCGAGCTCGAGGAGCAGAAAAATGAAGCCGAAGCCAAACTCCAATAAGAGACCGACGCTGCTTATGATGAAGGAGTGGCGGGGGTGACGGCCCTTTACAAGGCTCAGGTCTTGACTGTGAGGGACCAAGCATGGGGACTGGGATGGTTGGCTGCACTGAAAGAAGCGGGAGTCTCCGAAGACCACCCAGCTTATAAAAACCCAACCAAGTTCCCAAGATCGAATACGAAATGGAGCGCTGATCCTTCTACGTCCAAGGTCCCCGTCGAGGTGCCACGATTGAATATACTTCAGCTGGGACCCAATCCTCCCAAGCCGAGGTTGACGTTGTCGCCGAGCCTGCTACTGCTTGAAGACTTTTTCTTTTTTGATGTATATCTTTCTTTTTGGTGAACATTGGATGTAATGATCTACGTTTTTATGAATGCAACTGATTTTGCAAATACAATTGAGTTCTTTCTGCTTGCAATCAAACAATTTTTCTTTTTTTTCATGCTTCCCTTCAAACATTTCTTCATGTGCTTAACCTCGGTTCCTTAACCAAGCTCTTTACATGTCCAGAACATTTAAGCATTTGAGTTCGATTGAACAACAAAAAACACTTAAGTAATCGAGTTCGGTTCAACAACCAGGAACTCTGAAGTAATCGAGTTCAGTTCAACAACCGGGAACTCTGAAGTAATAAATTTGTATATGGATACCGAAATTTTCAGTAGTGTAGCTTAGTTCATTGGCCGAGCTAGACGGGAACAAATTGGATGTAAGGTTTTTCACCTCAGTGATAGAGTGCTTAGTGCCGCAACCAAAGTAGTCATTAAGGTAGCCACTGAGTTCTTTAACTTGGCATTGCGCCTTAACCATTTTAGGCTTTTGTCATTTCCCTAATGCTCTGCAGCAGTTAGGTAGGTTGTTACCGAGTTCTACAACTTAGCTAGAGTTGAGAACAACAAAGAAAGTTTTTATTGATCTTGGAAATCGAATACAATTTAAAAATAATACTTCTTGAGGTGAGTTGCATTCCATGGCCATGGTAACTCTTTACCATCAATGTCCTCAAGCCTGTATGCTGATTGTCCGGCAATGGAGATCACCTTGAATGGCCCGTGTCAGTTCGGTGCCAGCTTGCCTTGATTTGGATCTTTATCCGTGGGAAGCGTCTTCTTCAAGACCAACTCTCCAACTGAGAACTTCTTTTCTCTGACTTTTCGGTTGTAGCCCTAGCCAATTGTTGCTGGTAGGTAGCTAGGTGGATAGCTGCTGCATCTCTTCGCTCTTCGGCTAGGTCCAGTTCCCAGGCTAGATTCACTTCGTTTTGGTTTTGATTGAAGAGTTTGGACCTTAAAGTCGGGAGACCGACCTCGAGTGGGATCACAACTTCTATTCCGAAGGCCAAGGAGAAAGGTATTGCCGAAGTGGAGCATTTCGGAGTGGTCCTATATGCCCATAGGACACTCGGAAGTTCTTCTACCCATTTCCCCTTAGCTCGGTCAAGTCTCTTCTTGAGTCCATCGAGCACCACCTTGTTAGAGATTCCAGCTTGACCGTTGCTTTGTGGGTAGGCTGAAGTGGAATAGTGATTTCTGATGCCGAGCTCTTGGCAGAAATTTCTGGAAAGGTTGGAGTCTAACTGTGTCCCGTTGTCCAAGATCAAAGCTTGTGGGATACCAAACCTTGTGGTGATGTTCCTCCACACGAAGCTTTTTGAGTCTTGCTCGGTGATGGAAGACAACGCTTCGGCTTCTATCCACTTTGTGAAATAATCGGTGGATACTATTAGCCACCTTTTATGTTGGAAATAGGGTGGGCCTCTAGGATAGGTTTCAAAAACTTTTGATCCATTTGACGCAGGGATCAACTATCCAGAAGGCTATAAAACCCAGTCCAAGATCTATGTCCTCAATCTCGGCTATCATGATCAGTAAAAACAATCTATCTAGAAGATAGAACCAGCAACATATAAGCTACAAATAAATCTACAACATGCAAGAAAGTAGATTATACCTTTGGAGCTCGGTTGTGCTCTAATGGAGAAGTTGCGTCTTTCTTTGATGATGAAACGCTTTCACTAATCAAATAGGGATCTCCAAGACCTCTTGATCTTCCACACTATGACCCGTATCAGATTCTCCTTTTTCTCAAGAAGATGGTGGGATCTCCAAGAGAAAACTACTAGGAACTCTAGGGAGGAACTAGAAAGAGAACTAGAAGAGGGAGAGAGAGGAAAAACTCGAGCAACACTTGATCTAGGGGCCTTGGGCGTGAATCCCAATGCAATAATAGTGCATGGACGTCCAGCCTCCTATATATATAGCTTTTGCAAGCCGTCTCCTCTTTCTAATTGAAATAGAAGTCTTACTTCCCTAACAATTAGTAACTCTCTTCTATTACTAGTTAAGATAGAAGTCTTACTTCCACAATAATTAGTAACTTACTATATCATAATTAGAAGTCTCACTTTAAATATAATTAGTAACTTTCTAATTCCTTTCTAATAAAAATAGAAGTCTCACTTCTACTAAAATTAGTGAGTCTACTATTACTACTATTAGAAGTCTCACTTCAAATAGAAATAGTAACTTTCCTTTTAGAGTTCTACTAGAATTAGATACTTTCTAATAATTGGGCTAGCGTGGGGACCACTAGGGATTCCTTAGAAAGCTGGCTCCAACTGGGACACGCGACCCCACATCTCATGTGCAATCTGGGCCCACAGTTAATTGCAAATAACTCCACTATATAAATGCAATTGAACTCTAGTCTTAGGAATATTACATAGAAGACCATAAACTTCCACATTACCACAAGTAGACCCCTCTATCAATATCCATGGATCAATTGGACCTGTCTTCCAAACTAGATCCATATCTTATTATCCTTAAGCCCCAATTAATTATAATGATCATAGGTACGTTTCCAATTAACTCTTAATCGGAATGGGTGCGCACTTACCAATGATAAATCCATTTATTGGCACAAGGGGATATTAGAGATAGATTCCATCTTGACCATTGAATGTTCCCACAGCTCTACTACCATGTACCCAAATCACCGAGGTGTTGACCTACAGTTGGCCTCACTCATTGGTGACTCAAAGCAAATGAATAGATAGAAACTTGAGTTCATTAATGTCTCAAGATTGAGAGCCTATTGCCAGGGAATTATGAGAGCAAACCTTAAAGTAGAGACAGTGTTCATAATGTGCTTCTCATGGTCCTTCAATACATCCAATGTACCAGCACTATGATCCAGAATCTTCCATTCTGATGATCGAGACAAGTCACACTATCTCATAGTGATCAAAGTGCTGCAACCTTGTCAGTATGAGATGTCCAGTCTCATCACTGGTTGTGAATATATTTTAAGTATAAGATTTGTCACACATGTCTCCTGTATGTGGATCTCATCCATACACATGTGTTACATCTAATATACTTGTGGACCCCGGTTCATCTCATGAACCATCATGTCATTCGTATTGGTTATGTGCAAATATATAATAAATCACCATTCATCTCATTAAAGGAAAGCATGAATATACTGATAAATAAAGAAATTAATCAATTTATTATATCATCTACTGGATTGAGTCCATAAAACTAACATTTTATTCCCTGGAGCTCGGTGGAGTGGCCCCACAATGTCCAATCCCCATTGGGCAAAGGCCATGGGCTAGAGAGTGGGCTCAGATCGTGTGCTGGCTGATGGTGGGAGTGTGAGAACTTCTGGCACTTTTCGCACTTTCTGTCATATAGCTGAGCGTCCTTCTGCATGTAAGGCCAGCAATAGCCCTAGCTGATAGCTCGGTATGCTAGTGACCGACCTCTAATGTTACTTCCACATATTCCTTCATGAATTTCATAGAGGAAGTCTTCGACCTTGCTTAGGTGAACGCACTGGAGGTAGGGGCCGGTATAGGACTTCCTGTAAAGTTTGCAATCTGGAGACAACCAAAATCGAGCTGCTTTCAGCCTAATTCTCTGAGCCTCATTTTTATCTTCAGGAAGTTAATCATCTCTGAGATAGGAGATGATTGGGTCCATCCAGATCGGACCGAGATCGACACGCAAAATTTGCTGAGGTGGTTGAAGTTCTATGCTTGGTTTTTCCAATGTTTCCACCTTGACAATTCTTTTTCTCCCAGCTTCGACAGCAGAGGTCAGGCTGGCGAGAGCGTCGGCATGAAAATTGGAATCTCTACCGACCTGCTTGACTTCAACTCTTTGGAACTGACAAAAGAGCTGTTTTGCATGAGCTAGGTAGGCTGACATCCTTTCGTCGCGAGCTTGGTAGTCCCCCTTCAGCTGGCTTCTCACCAACTAGGAATCACTAAAGACCACCAACTATTGTGGCCCCAGGATTTTAGCGCTGTTGAGCCCTGCAATCAGTGCTTCATACTCAGCTTCATTATTGGACGCCTTGGAGCCAAGTGTTAAGGCTTCTTCGATGACTAGTCCCTCTGGTGATTGGAGGACTATGCCAGCGCAGGGGTGGTGAATCCAGGTAGGCTTTGAGCTCTTGCAGAGCTCGGTCACACTCCGGAGTCCATTGAAATTTTGAACTTTTCTTCAAAAGTTGAAAAGAGGGATGGCACTTATTGTTAGAGTTTTTATTTTGTTGCAATTTGATAGGATGCATTCATTGTCATGGCTTGACCTCTCATTCATTCATGTTCTTAATCTTAGGATCATTATGCATATTTATCTTTCATAATCTTTGATTTTATTATATGATATGCATGATTTTCGAAGTCATTATGTCTCTTAAGATCATGAAGTTTTTAGTTCAGGTTTTCAAGTTTTTAAGTGTTTTAATCCTTGGTTTCAAATTTTCATTTCAAGCTTTCCAATGTTTTCACTTTAAATCTTTTCTTATTTGAAGGTTTCATGTCTTTATATTTTCATTTTTAATCCTTTCTCTTTCATGAATCCGAGCTTGAATCAGTGTCTAATAGTCCCCTTGAAAGATGCCCTCAAAACTTCTAGTTTCTATTTTTTTAAAATTCTGGGCATGCTTTCGGTCGACCTCCTGTGTGGTCGGTCGACCGAACCAAGGGCTTCGGTCGACCGACCACACTGAGAGGTCGACCGAAAAGTTAGCCGTTGGGGCTTCCTGCAACGGGCAGATTTATGACAGTTTGACGCAGGTCGACCGGGCACAGGGGCAGGTCGACCGAAGACTATCCGTTGGGAACTTTTTGGCTATAAAAAGTGGTTTTTTGTTTGGGAAAGCTTGCTGAACTTTAATGGACTTTTGAGGCCAAGGAAGGATAACCTTTTAAGAGACTTATTGAAGGGATTATGGGGCTAATCCATGGATTCAACCTTTGATTCATCACAAATGGGTGTGCTCTCTTTTCTCAATATATCTCATGCTTTGTCTTAATCTTTGTTTTCTTTAAAAAGCATGTTATAAGTAAATGAATGTTGTCTTCCTATCATCTTTAGAACTTTAAACTTGTTTATCCATAGGACTACAACATATGACTTGTAATTCACATGAGTTTGTTTTTAATGGTTCAAAACTAACTTGTTTGATTTAAGTTACATTTGTTTAAACTCAAGTTAGCTTATCTTTACAAACCATGTGTTCTTCATTATACTCTTTCTCATACATATGATTAACATCTTTGCATCATTCAAAGTTTCATCTTTCAAAAAAGAGATAGAGTGGTTTCTAGTATATGCATAAATCATAGTCTTTCTCATTCATATGCATGTATCTAGAGATTGATATTTCATTTTCAGTTCAGCCTATTTAGAGGCACTTCATTGCACTTAGTTGTTCTCTTATCCATGCATCAATAGGCATTTTATTTAAGAGAGAAGCCTCTTGTTGTAAAGGTTGGTGCTTAGCCTTGAAAAGCACATGTTGTGTTGTAAAGGTTCATGCTTAGCCTTGAAAAGCATAGTGATGTATTTGTAAGGTTTGAGGTGATCATAAACCTTAATTTGTGTTAGTGGAAATCCGGTGGGGTTACCGGGAGTGGATGTAGGCACGTTAGCCGAACCACTATAAATTCTTGTGTCATGGTGATTGCTTTTTTGCTTACCTTATGTGATTGATGCTTTTATTGTTTCTTGTTTCTTGTTGTTATCTTCTTGTGAATGATTAACTTAGAGACCTCTCTTTTTCACAAGATTATTAATATTCAACAAAGCATAAGTGACTTAAAAGCTAAAAGAATTAAAATTGGTCAAAGTCTTTGAGGTCACCCTATTCACCCCCCCCCCCCCCCCCCCCCCCTCTAGGATTCGATCTTGGACTTTCAATTGGTATCAGAGCATAGGTGCTCTTGTTTAGGTCTAACAACCTAGAGTTTGAATCGTTAGAGTGTGTTTTTATTTTGTGGTCATAATGCAAGCCCAATTAGGAGAAGGACATGCCACTAATAGACTACCCTTGTTTGATGGATCTCATTACCGCTATTGGAAGATTAGGATGCAAGTCTTCTTAGAGTCTTAAAGTCTAGATGTGTGGAATATCATTGAAGAAGGGTACCATGAACCTACTATCACTGAACAAGATACTGAAGGATATGTTATATCTATCAATTCTAAGCTTAAGAAAGAGTGGACCCAAGGAGAAAAAGATAGGGCAAATCTGAATGCTAAAGCTAAAAATGCCTTATATTGTGCCTTGTCTCAAGAAGAGTTCAACAGGGTAGTAAACTGCATTACTGCTAAGGAAGTTTGGGATACCTTAGAGATCACTCATGAAGGAACTAATCAAGTTAAAATAGCCAAAATTCAAATGTTGACTACAAAGTATGAAGAACTCAAAATGCAAGAGGAAGAAACCTTTGACGAGTTCTATACAAAATTTATGGAGATTGTTAATTCCCTCATAGGTCTTGGAGAAAAGATGGATGAATCCAAGGCTGTTAGAAAAATCTTAAGATCTCTCCCTAAAAGGTTCAAACCCAAGATTGTAGCCATAGCTGAAAGCAAAAATGTTGACAAGATCAAGATTGAAGAACTTAGAGGAAATCTTCTCACCTATGAATTAGATTTTGAAGTCCCTAGCAAGAAGAAAGGTGTAGCTCTTAGCTCCCAACAAAAAGAAAATGACAATGAGAGTGAGAGTGATGAAGACATAATCATGCTCACTAGGAAGGTTAAAACTTTATTAAAGAACAAAAAGAATTTCAAAAATTTTGAGGAATCAAGAAATGAAAGTTTTCAGAGGAACTCTAGGGGATCTTTTATCAAGAAGGATGTGCAATGTTACAATTGTAAAGGATTTGGTCACATCGCTCAAAATTGCTCTACCCCTAGAGAGTCAGAAAAGAAAGATAAGAAAGGAAAGAAAATTTTAAACATAACTTGGGATGATGATGAAGATGAATGTAGTGACAATGATGATCCTCAAAATGATGAAGATAATGATAACCCCACCTCTTGGCTTCTATTTATACCTATTGAAGAAAATGAAGATCATAATGTTCTAATAGAAGACACCATAGGGGAAGAGGAAGCAAATGATGAAAATAATGAAGTTGATTTACAACAAGCCTATGATGAGGTATATGAACTATGTGAAGTCATAACCAAGAAGAACAAAAATTTAAAAGTTGAATCTAAAAGGCTTGTGAATGATGTAAATGTTTTAAAAGATCAATTAACTTTGAAAGACAATGAGATAAGAGATATTCAATCTAAGTTGACTACTTCTAATAACAATCTAGCTAAAGCTGAAAAAGAAATTCATAATTTACAATGTTTGCTAAAATCTAGTCAACAAGAAACTGAATCTCTTCAAATGAAACTCATAAAAGGAAAACATATTGTTGATAAATTTACTTTGGGAAATGACAAATTTTACCAAATGTTGGGCATGAACAAAATTTTTGGTAACAAGAATGGTGTAGGTTTTGAATGCTCTTCTAGTAGTAAGAAGAATAGTTTTCAACATATTACTAGGACTCATTTCAAACCTATAGACAAAAACTTTTTTACCTCTAGATGGACTTGTCATTTTTGTAATCGTATTGGTCATCTAGTTCCAAATTGTCCTTTTAAGATTAGGCTGGCTCAAAATCATCCCTCTAGAGCTCTTTTTAAGTTTGTCCCCAAAATCACTACCTCTACATTCATTAAGGCTACTTGGATTGAAAAAGAGAAAAGTGTCAAGAACTTCCTAGTTCAAACCGCTCTAAAAGTTAAGAAAAACTCTAGATGGTTTTTGGATAGTGGGTGCTCCAAACATATGACTGGAGACCGTTCTAGATTTATCACCTTTGAGAACTATGACGGAGGAAATGTTTCATTTGGAGACAACCGGACGGCTCAAATTATTGGAAAAGGTTGTGTTGGAGGAGATCAAATGCCTACCTTAAAAGATGTTTTCCTTGTGGATGGCTTAAAGCATAATCTTTTGAGTATTAGTCAGTTATGTGACAAAGGAAACAAAGTTATATTTGATAGCAAATCTTGCAAAGTTCTAAATGAGAAATCCCACAAAGTTTTACTCACTAGATTACGGACCAAAGATAACATCTACACTATAGAAGAATGCTGTGAAAATGAATCCATGAGTTTAATGACAAAGAATCAAGAAAACCAGTTGTGGCATCAAAGAATGGGTCATATAAATTACAAATTATTGAAGATCTTATCCAAGAAAGAAATTGTTAGAGGAATACCCAAATTAGATGATTTTAAATCTGAATTATGCAAAGCTTGTCAAATGGGTAAGCAAATCAAGAAAACCTTTAAAGGTCTGAAAGATATATCCTCTTCTCGTCCCCTTGAGCTCATTCATATGGACCTTATTGGACCTGCACCTGTTCAAAGTATTGGTGGGAGAAAGTATATTCTGGTTATGGTTGATGACTATTCTAGATTTGGATGGGTAGCCTTTCTTCATGCAAAATCAGATGCCTTTCTTCATGCAAAATCAGATGCAGTAGATAATATTATACGGATTTGCAAGAAAATTCAAGTCGAGAAGGATTGCAAAATTAAGAAGATAAGAAGTGATCATGGAGGAGAATTTGAAAATGAAAGATTTGCAGATTTCTGTGAAAGCCATGGGATTAATCATCAGTTTTCTGCTCCAAAAACACCTCAGCAAAATGGAGTGGCTGAAAGAAGGAATAGAGTTATCCAAGAAATGGCTAGAACTTTACTTAATGAGAAAAATCTTGCTCGCAACTTATGGGCTGAAGCTATCAATACTGCTTGCTATCTTATTAATCGTGTTTATTTAACAAAGAACACTAACAAAACTCCTTATGAGCTTTATTTTGGAAGAAAACCAAATCTGGGGTATTTAAAAGTGTTTGGTAGTAAGTGTTATATTTTAAGAGAGAGAGAGCAGTTGGAAAAGTTTGATTCTAAATCTGATGAAGGGATTTTCTTAGGATATTCTGATAAGAGCAAGGCATAGAGTGTTCAATCTCAGAACCATGACTGTAATGGAATCAGCTCATGTTGTCATTGATGAGACTAATCAAATTAAAGAAGCTCTTCATGATGATGAAGAAGAGACCTTAGTTGAGCAGACTACCCCATCTGAAATTGAAGATGAAATCCCCTCTACTACTATTATGCCCACAAAGTAATTAAAAGATCACAACTTGGATAATATCATTGGAGACATCAAAAGTGGGGTCATGACAAGACAGGTTCATAATCTGTGTGCTCACTCACTACTCTTTTGTTTCACAAATTGAGCCCAAAAACTTCTCTGAAGCAGAAACCAAGTCTGAATGGATTGATGCCATGCAAGAAGAATTAAATCAGTTTAAAAAGAATGAGGTGTGGGATCTTGTACCTCTCCCTGAAGGCAAAAGTCAAATTGGCACTAAATGGACTTTTAAGAACAAGCTGGATGAATCAGGAAATGTGATAAAGAACAAAACTAGACTTGTAGCCAAAGGATACTCTCAAGTTGAAGGAGTTGATTTTGAGGAAACCTTTGCTCCTGTAGCTCGTTTGGAGTCTATTCGAATTTTATTGGCTTATGCTAGTAGCATGAGAATTAAACTGTTTCAAATGGATGTGAAGAGTGCCTTCTTAAATGGTGAAATAGAGGAAGATGTTTATGTTACCCAACCTGAAGGTTTTGAAGATCCTCATCACCCAGACTATGTGTTTAAATTGAAGAAAGCTCTCTATGGCCTGAAACAAGCTCCAAGAGCCTGGTATGAGAAGCTCACAAGTCACTTACTTGAAAATGATTATATGTGTGGAAATGTGGACAAGACCCTCTTCATTAAAAAGGTTGATAAAGATATTCTCCTTGCTCAGATATATGTTGATGACATAGTTTTTGGATCCACATCAGAACCATTAGCTCAAGGATTCTCTCAATTGATGAGCTCTACTTTTGAAATGAGTCTGGTAGGACCCTTACAATTCTTTCTAGGATTACAAGTTAGTCAGACTGATCATGGTATCTTTCTTAGTCAATCCAAGTTTGCTCTAGAAATAGTGAAAAAGTTTGGCTTAGGAGAATCTAAGGCTAGTTGCAATCTTATGGGATCTACTACTAAAATCTCTAGTGATCTTCAGGGTAAGAGAGTAGATCAGAAACTTTATAGAAGCATGATAGGGAGCCTTCTTTACCTTACAGCTAGCAGACCAGATATATCTTTTAGTGTTGGAATTTGTGCTAGGTATCAATCTGATCCCCGAGAGTCTCATTTTAAGGCTGTTAAACGACTCATAAAATACATTCATGGGACTTCTCATTATGGTATCCGGTATCCCCGTGACTCGACTCTGCAATTAATTGGATATAGTGATGCAGACTGGGCAGGATTCATAGATGATAGGAAAAGCACTAGTGACTGCTGCTATTTCATAGGTAACTGCTTAGTAGCTTGGCATAGCAAAAAGCAAAATTCTGTATCCTTGTCTACTGCAGAAGCTGAATATATTGCTGCAGGTAGCTGTTGTGCTCAGTTGTTGTGGATGAAACAAACTTTGTTAGATTATAATGTTCCACAACAATGCATGCCTGTCATGTGTGACTACTCAAGTGCCATTAGTATCTCTAAAAATCCTGTTCAGCATTCTCGCACTAAGCACATTGACATTCGTTATCATTTTCTACGTGATCATGCTGATCAAGGAAATATTGAGTTAATTTTTGTTCCAACAGATACTCAATTGGCTGACTTATTTACTAAACCCCTTGGAAATGATCGGTTCATAAAATTGAGACATCAGCTGGGCATTGGCCCATGCCCTGATTTCTAACTTTTTGTTGGTTAATCACCTGTTACCATATTTTATTTTTATCATATCTCTTATTAACAGGTGCTACTAACAAGGTTCTGCGTTTTCTCGTTGATGGGCAGGCTCCTTTGCAATTAGATGTCAAAGGGGGAGAGAAATATCATGTGGTCACCAATTAAGGGGGAGAAGATTCAAGGGTTTTATGGTTTAAGGGGAGGAAAGCTTCTCTTCAAGGTGTGCTTTTGTTGAGGGGGAGAAGCTAAGTCCTGTGTTGTCGCTCTCGCAAGGAAAATCCAAAGCTCCAAAACATCCAAATGCTCCCGAACATCCAAAGCTCCTTAAATGTCCAAAGAAGTTGATGTTCAAGTTTCAAAGAAGATTGAGAGAGAGAGAGAGAGTTCAAGCTTCTAGAGTTGCCATCAAATTACAAAGGGGGAGATTGTTAGAGTTTTTATTTTGTTGCAATTTGATAGGATGCATTCATTGTCATGGCTTGACCTCTCATTCATTCATGTTCTTAATCTTAGGATCATTATGCATATTTATCTTTCATAATCTTTGATTTTATTATATGATATGCATGATTTTCAAAGTCATTATGTCTCTTAAGATCATGAAGTTTTTAGTTAAGGTTTTCAAGTTTTTAAGTGTTTTAATCCTTGGTTTCAAATTTTCATTTCAAGCTTTCCACTGTTTTCACTTTAAATCTTTTCTTATTTGAAGGTTTCATGTCTTTATATTTTCATTTTTAATCCTTTCTCTTTCATGAATCCGAGCTTGAATCAGTGTCTAATAGTCCCCTTGAAAGATGCCCTCAAAACTTCTAGTTTCTATTTTTTCAAAATTCTGGGCATGCTTTCGGTCGACCTCCTGTGTGGTCGGTCGACCGAACCAAGGGCTTCGGTCGACCGACCACACTGAGAGGTCGACCGAAAAGTTAGCCGTTGGGGCTTCCTGCAACGGGCAGATTTATGACCGTTTGAGGCAGGTCGACCGGGCACAGGGGCAGGTCGACCGAAGACTATCCGTTGGGAACTTTTTGGCTATAAAAAGTGGTTTTTTGTTTGGGAAAGCTTGCTGAACTTTAATGGACTTTTGAGGCCAAGGAAGGATAACCTTTTAAGAGACTTATTGAAGGGATTATGGGGCTAATCCATGGATTCAACCTTTGATTCATCACAAATGGGTGTGCTCTCTTTTCTCAATATATCTCATGCTTTGTCTTAATCTTTGTTTTCTTTAAAAAGCATGTTATAAGTAAATGAATGTTGTCTTCCTATCATCTTTAGAACTTTAAACTTGTTTATCCATAGGACTACAACATATGACTTGTAATTCACATGAGTTTGTTTTTAATGGTTCAAAACTAACTTGTTTGATTTAAGTTACATTTGTTTAAACTCAAGTTAGCTTATCTTTACAAACCATGTGTTCTTCATTATACTCTTTCTCATACATATGATTAACATCTTTGCATCATTCAAAGTTTCATCTTTCAAAAAAGAGATAGAGTGGTTTCTAGTATATGCATAAATCATAGTCTTTCTCATTCATATGCATGTATCTAGAGATTGATATTTCATTTTCAGTTCAGCCTATTTAGAGGCACTTCATTGCACTTAGTTGTTCTCTTATCCATGCATCAATAGGCATTTTATTTAAGAGAGAAGCCTCTTGTTGTAAAGGTTGGTGCTTAGCCTTGAAAAGCACATGTTGTGTTGTAAAGGTTCATGCTTAGCCTTGAAAAGCATAGTGATGTATTTGTAAGGTTTGAGGTGATCATAAACCTTAATTTGTGTTAGTGGAAATCCGGTGGGGTTACCGGGAGTGGATGTAGGCACGTTAGCCGAACCACTATAAATTCTTGTGTCATGGTGATTGCTTTTTTGCTTACCTTATGTGATTGATGCTTTTATTGTTTCTTGTTTCTTGTTGTTATCTTCTTGTGAATGATTAACTTAGAGACCTCTCTTTTTCACAAGATTATTAATATTCAACAAAGCATAAGTGACTTAAAAGCTAAAAGAATTAAAATTGGTCAAAGTCTTTGAGCTCACCCTATTCACCCCCCCCCCCCCTCTAGGATTCGATCTTGGACTTTCACTTATCTGAAGCTCGGCTGATGAAGCGATTGAGCACGACAGCTATGCCAGTGAGCCTCTGGACTTGTTTCGCCATAGTTGGACTCTATATCTCCTGAATCGCTGAGATCTGGTCTGGATTTGCTTCAATTCCTCTTCTTGTGACTAGGCTTCCCAGGAATTTGCCGGAGTCGATGCCAAACGCACATTAGAAGCATTTAGCTTGAGCTGGAACTCTTTGATGATGTCAAATGTTTGACTTATGTTTGCCAAGTGGTCCTGTGACCTGTTAGACTTGACAACCATGTCGTCAATGTAGACCTCCATTGTTTTGCCGAGCTGGGCCTGGAACATCTTGATTACCAGCCTCTGGTAAGTTGCCCCCACATTCTTTAACCCAAATGGCATAACTCTGTAGCAGTAGATGCCCTTAGGTGTTATGAATGCGGTCTTTTCTTAGTCAAGCCCATGCATCGGGATTTGATAGTACCCTTGATAAGCATCGAGGAAACTCATCCTATCATGCCCGACGGTGGCGTCAATCTTGGGAGTGGGAAGCTGTCCTTGGGGGATGCCTTTTTGAGGTCGGTGAAGTCGACACAGACTCTACACTTTCCATTCTTTTTCTTGACCACCACCTTGTTGGCCAGCCAATCCGGGTAGCGGACCTCCCTGATCGCCTTAGCCTCCAGCAGCTTCTCGGCCTCCTCGATCACGGCTTCAGTTTGTGGGACCCCCATTTTGCGAGCCTTCTGGACTACAGGTTTGTGCTTCGGGTCCACATTCAGTTTGTGGCACATGATCTTGGGGTCGACGCCAGGCATCTCATAAGGGATCCAAGCGAAAACTTCCTTGTTCTGTAACAAGAAGTTTAGGAGCACGGACTTCTCAGGTTCGGCGAGTTGGCTCCCGAGCAGGAAATATCTTTCAGGATCGTTGGGATCGATCCTGATCTCGGTCAAATCTTCAATGCTCTTTTGCTCTAGATTTCGACCAACGTCGTCCAGCTCTGCTTCTAGCTCGGCCTTATGCACCTACTTCGGCTCTGCCTCACTAGGCGCTACGGCCATCAAGCACTACTTCGCCATGTGCTGGTCGCCTCTGACTGTAATCACCTCGACTCTGTCGTTCTCGTTCTCTAACGGGAACTTGATTTTTTGGTGATGAGTGGATGGTATTGCCTCCATGTTATGCAGCCAGGTTCTCCCCATGATATCATTGTATAGGGATGGTGCATCCACCATAAGGAAATCGGCTAGCATAGAGGCGCTTTCAACTTGGACTTTTAGGGAGACTCTTCGCTTGGGGTATACAGGCTTTGAGCTGAAACCCACCAGGGGAGTGCGTGCTTCCTGCAAGTCCTTTTCTCTGAGACCCATCTTCTTGAAGCAGTTGAAGTAGAGGATCTCTGATGAGATACCGGGGTCCACAAGAATCCTTTGTACCTTACAATTCTTTAACTTCAGGGTCACAATCAGTGGATCGTTGTGGGGAAGTTGAACCCCGTCTAGGTCCTTATTTGAGAACCAGATCTTGGGCCTTTCTTTCCGAGCTTTTTTGGCAGCTGGTTCCAGCTCGGCTGCCATCACCTGCTTACCATGTGAAGCCCTCCTGGCCTCGGCACAAGCTTGATTGCTCCCCTTTGGGGTGGGAGCCAGGTGAATGTCATTGATGATTCTCTCCGACTCATCACTGTCCTGATCATTATCATTTCGGCACTGAGGTCGGTTATTATTCATGTCTCCTTCTTTGATGTAGTCCTTCAAGTGCCCATCTTTGACGAGCTTTTCAAGATGCGACTTGAAGGCCATGCAGCCTTCTGTCTTGTGCTCATTCTGCTTGTGATAGGCACAGAGCGGGTGGAAGGATCACCCTTCATAGGCTGCAGCCACTTGAAGAACGGCTGTGACTTGATCCTGCCGCGGAGCTTATAGATTGGCTCCTTGAAGATGGTGTTCACAGCTTTGTAGGAGGCAACTGCTGGCTTGAACTTCTTGCTGCCCCCCGAGGTGGGAGCCGAGGCCATCGCTGAGCTTGTCGATGCCTTGTTTTGGTCCACCTTTCCCCTCCGAGGTGATTTGTCTCTCTCGGGAGGTCTGTTCTCCTGCCAGAGGCTAAAGCTTTCCTGAGCTCGGACGTCGTCTTCTTCTTGCTCGATAAACTGGTTCACCCTGGCCATCAATGCTTTCATCGTGACCACAGGAAACCGAACCAACTCTTTTCGAAGCTCGTTGCCTGGAAGTAGAGCTTGTTTGAAAGACTTAAGTGCAACCTCTTTAGTGCATCTTCTACCTAGCTGTATATAGTCCAGAATCTTTTGGCGAACTGAGTAACGTTCTCGGTCCGCCTCATTCTAAGGGCTATAATGTCTTCATCTATTTTGGGGATGATTCTGTGCGCTTGGAATTTTTTCACGAAGGAGTTCTGGAGCTGCCGCCAGCTCAAAATTGACCCCTCTAGAAGTGCATAGAACCACTTCAAGCGAAGGTCTCCCAGAATGGAGGAGAAAACTCGACAGTTGTGGTGACCTGAATCGCCCCAATCCGACATCTTCTGAGTAGAGTGTCGTAGATGTGTTGCTGGGTCTGAGGTCCCGTCGTAATTGACAAACCTCGGAACACTGAACTTTTTAGGGAGGGAGTAGTCCCTTATTTCTTGAGAGAAGGGAGATGTGTCGAGATCCTTAAAATCGTAAGCATTTAGTCGATTTCGAGTGAAACCGACCACCTCCATGTTCTTCTGGATTGTTTGCTTGACATGTCGGTCAAGCCACTCTCTCAAGTCATCATTGTCTTCTTGTGATTTCCCCAATCTCCTTTTCGAGTGGCTGTTACTCGAGCCCTCATCGTCAGTTCGGTCGCGCCTCTTGTTATTTAGGATTTGCCTCAAATCCTGCTTGGCCAAAGGAGCTCATTTGTTTTTAGGGGGTGGAGTCGTGGTCTTCGTCTTCTTCTGGAGCTGCTGCCGGAATTGACGAATCAACTCATCCTCCTCTTGGATAACAAGGTTTTGGGCCGTGATATCCTCGGGAAGAGGGTTGCAGTCGCCGTCGCCATCAGTAGGTTGCTTCCCATTATCTTGTGGGGGATGCTCCAGTGAAAGATCATTTTGTCGGGGATGCTCCAGCCGAAGGTCATCTTGCTAGGAGGGTGCTGTCACCCCCTTTGAAGATGAGCACGACTGAGTGTGATGACTTCCCACGCTCGCCCCACCAGATTTTGCTTTGGATTTCCCCTGACGAGGAATGACTGCCAACAATGGTGGTCAGGTTTTTGGTGATTCTCCGCCCTTTCTAACCTTTGAAGGCATGGTGTTTAGGGATTTGATTTAATCGTTCCACACAGACGGCGCCAATTGTAAGTGCCTAAATTAATATGGACTTAATGATGATGGATTCGGATGAATAATAGGTTTTTTTAGAGATGATAGAATGCCTGGAGACCTGAAAGGGGAGGAGAGAAAAGCAATCAAAGACCCTGGCTGCAGTCAGCACAAGGCTCTCTGATGCCTAAGTTAGTTCTGCAACTAGACAAAGGATGAAGAAGAAGGGAGAGTTTAGAGAGACAGAGTGTATGTAAGCGTGAATGCATAAAAGCGTACCTTTGTTTGGATTTGCTCCTTCTATATATAGGTTGGGAGTCTTTTGACTTTTACCATGGTTTTTGGGAGGTACGGTCCCATCAGACCATACCTTGAAGCACGGTCCCATCGGACCATACTCTGATACCATAATGGCAGGTTCCATTGGGCCTCACATTTCATTAATGGCAATCCCATCGGACCTTACCCTGTCGACTTTAGAGGTGCAGTCCCGTCAGACCTTTCCTCGATGTAGATGCAGCTGCCGGATGATGATAACCTTGTATGTCATCATTACTCAACACGTTCTGTAATGTGGCTGAGTCTCTATAGAGGTATAGTTGTCAGTACTCGTCTCGGTCAACATTCTGGCACTGTTGCCGAGATGCATGGAACCAAGACCGGGATATGGCACCGAGGTCATTCTGGCACCATTACCGAGATGGAAGTGTTATGGCACTATTGCTGAGATGGAAGTGTTCTGGCACTATTGCCGAGATGCGCTCTGGCACTATTGACGAGATGCATAAGGATGAGATCAAGACATGCTTAGTTAATACTTTACTGAAACTAAGATAATCTCGATATCTTGGAAATACCCCCACACAATGGCATAACTAACAACACATTGATTCTACTTAGGTTTCGCCATGTTCTCAAATTGCCTCTGCCAGCTACCTATGTATGTTTGAGATGGATCTCAAGACACTTGCCTTGTCACTTTCCATGTTGAGTGGGCTATTACCCTGCATAATCTCAAGACACTTCGCCTAAAAGTCCAGGATCCTTACCCTAGAGGGGGGGGGGGGGGGGGGGGGGGGTTGAATAGGGTGAGCTTCTAATTAGTGACCAATTATGACCAATTTAAATTTTCTTTAAAATAAAAAAGTCACAAGTGATTATTAACATACAATATACGGAAGCTAAACAAAACAATCACCACAAAGCATCACCATCAGACAATAATTTATAGTGGTTCGGCTTCAATGCCTACATCCACTACCGGCTTGTGTTCCAACACCCCACTGGTTTTCCACTATCTATGCTTTTCAATAGGCTAAGTAATAACCTCTACAATGTTGTTTTCCAAGGCTTAACAACAACCTTTACACAATGCTTTTATTAGGCTAAGCAATAACCTTTACAAATAGAGATTTACTCTCAAAGAAGTGTCTTCACAAGACACTATAAGAGATACAATTTAAGCTCAATCAAAATGCCTCTAATTAGGCGGATATGAAAGTGAAATTCAACTCACACAACACACTATGAAATGCAAAGATGAATGCTCATGATGTGTGTGTATGTGTGAAAACTTCAATCAAGTTAAAAATAAGCTCAATCAAAATATGCTTAAAGCAATTAAAAGTTTAATGCACATAAAGATATGATTGAAGTCAAATGCAAATCACATGTAAAAATGCTAACTTGTTAATGATATGAAAATCAAATGCTCACAAGTTATATGAAACTATTTATGACTAAACATGTGAAGCATGTGCATTGTTGTTTTCAAAACAAACTAATTTAACTATGGTTCAAAACATTGAAAACAACAAATAAAATTTCAACTAATAAAATGAATCATGCTATAAAATAACTCAAAGGTTTTGGCTAAGCATGATTTATGAAATTTAAAACAAACTTGGGTTGAAACAAAGTGAAGAATCCAATAACTTAAATCAAAGATTAGAAAAAGTTAAGGATTCAACAAATCATAGTTACCATTCTAAAAATCATTTACAAAAGATTTAAGCAAAGCATATAACAAATGATTAATAGAAGGTAAGGCTTACTTGGAAATTTAACTTCATTAATCCAAGCTTTAGCTTTACTAATGACCCCTTGGTCTCTCTTGCTTTACTAATGACCCCTTGGTCTCTCTTGGTTCATCCCCTTTCTTGTGTCTCCAAACACCTTAAACAAGGCTTGGAAGTTCTACTTTGATCAACATTTTTTCTCATGGAATGAACCCCTTTTTATAGTCAAAAAGTGACTTACACCGTGTCTTCGGTCGACCCCCTAAACAGCTCGGTCGACCTCCTCTTAACGGTAAAAAATCAGACCGTTTGAAAAAGTTGCCAATGGTCATATACCCGCTGCAGTGTGTTCGGTCGACCTACCCCTTGGGTCGGTCGACCTAGCACACAATAGCAAGTCAACTTGGACCAAAATTCCCAAAAATGAGATTTTCAAAGGTTTTCTTGTGGGGATTTTTTTGGGCCAATAAATCAAGCTTGGAAACATGTTTTAAATCATACTAAGAGATTTAAAAACATGAAACATAAAAAGCCTAAAATGATTTGAAACTTTAAAAACCATAGGCTAGCTTGATTCATAAAAATTCTTTTTCAAATTAAATGCATCCAAGTTTAAAACCAAAACATGCATGTAACAAGAGATTTACAAGATTTAAATCAATGCATGAGTAAATCAAGATTTCAAGATTTTCTAAATCAATGCATGTGTGAAAATTCAAATGATGATTAAAATATTAATGCATCCATCAAATTGCAATAAATAAAATCTCTAACATTGCCTTCCACCCAGTAATACATTGTCTTGCATAATCCCTTCCTTTAATGTTTCAAAAGGGATGGACGGGCCTGAAATGAAAAGACTAGAGTGGTGGAATATGAATCAGATGGGTGTTGTTTCCACCACTCACAGCTTTCAATTCTTTTGATGCAACTCTAACTTTCTTCTTTCTTCAGCACGGTCTATAGAGTTTCTACTTTCTGGTACCAAGTAGAGAAAGCCAAGGGAGGTCTTCTCAGAGAAAGAAAGGGTGCAAACAAGTATAGGTTCCCATCATTCGATAGATACATGAATTATTATTATAAATAAAAGAGTTTAAGCCAATCTAATTTGCTCAATGCACATCTAATTTAAAACTGATTCAGTGCACATCTTTCAGTGATTTACTACCAACCTTTTTTATTTTCAACTCACTATCCCCATCAATCTAACAATCTCAATTGAACCTTGAATGGTAGTAAAACACAATTTTAGCCAAGGGCAATGACCCAGGTTAAAAGAGATACAACAGAGAAAAATCCATCCTAGTCCACAATAACTTCCAACCATCTCTTTACTCCATCAAATTAAGAACTTGGTCTCAATGTTAGAACACAATACTCCATCTGAATCAAGCACCCATTCATATCCAAATCCTCCTTTCTCAACATGCTCCCAGGCTCATTATCTTTCAGACCCTGCAATTTCAAGAGAAATGAAAACAGATCACAGATCAAACAAAGGAGAAAAACAATTAAAAAAATGAAAACAGATTCTTATAATTTAATCTCATAACATAGAGACCCACATCATAGATCTAAAAATCGCAATCTTTATAGACTGAAAAAAAAATCAACCATACAAGAGAGTTGTATTCAACGTCCAAAAAAAACAAGAAGATAATATACTCAATTTTTTAATGCAAAATCATGTCCCCAAAAAGAAGACAAAAACCCCAAATATATTTCAGCAATACATATCAACACCAAAACACATTTCTTACTCTGTTTTTTGCAGATCCGCAGCGACGAGAGAGGGAGAGATGAGGAGAGGCGCAGCTTGACGCTCGACGCGAGGGAGAGCAGGAGCGAGAGAAAGGGAGCACCAGCACATTACTGCAATGAGAAAGAGAGAGAGATCAGCAGTGCAGATCTGAAGCAAGAGGGAGCAGCAGCGCAGCAGAGAGGGAGAGATCGCAGCAGAGAGGGAGAGAAAGCAGCAGAGAGGGAGTTCGCAGCAGAGAGATGGAGCGCAGTAGAGCAGGGGCGATTAGGTCTGCCTTGGAGATGGGAGAGAGAGAGAGAGAGAGATCGCAGCCAGCGAGATAGCAGAGAGAGAGTGCTGAGATGGAAGAGAGAGAGAGAGGAGAGGAACGAAGATGGAAGATGGAAGATGGAAGATGGAAATGAAAAGGGAGAAAATGAATTTGCGTTGGGCGGGGCGGGGGCCAATTTCATTTCATCAAGTAGCCACACGCTCTCCTCACATGCTTCCAGCTGAGGCTCACCTCAACTGCAGTTGAGGAGAGTCGGTCCATATATATATATAGGGAGATATTCCTGTGCATCCTTCCCTAACCATATGGTGAGGGACAAACTTAATGGGGCCCACCTAGGGACCCACTACTTATAGGACTTGTGGGGGATGGGAAGAGACACATTGGATGAGACTATATATCAAATTTGGAGTCAATCTCATGCCTCTAACCCCTTCATCCGTGGCATACAAATTTAATGACTTTATATTAAAGTAAAGAATTTGACTCTCGATCCAACAATCCAATCCATTTAGATAGGTGAAAAGTCAATGGGCCTAGTGAACTTAAGGGGGTTCCATGTGTGCGGATGGTTCGGATGTGTTATAAAGTCAACCCTACTATATTGTCCCTCACCATAACATGGTGAGAGATGGATGCACATGAATACTTCCCATATATATATATATATATATCTAGCTAATTCACAAAGGGCCCTGAACCTCTACAGCCAACGTAAAAGGAAGCTTTGATACGCATTTTTGAAATAAGACCCATAAAAGAGCTTCTAAGGCTCAATTAGAGATGTCAAGTGGCACGGCACGGCCCGGTCAACGGCACGGCCCCTGGGCCGAGCTGCGCAAGCCCGCTGGCCCATTTGGCACGGCCCGCCAGGATCGGCCCGCCTGGCACGACCCGCTAGGCACGGCCGCCTGGCCTGCCAAAAAAAATTATTTTTTTTATATTTTTTTAATTTATAAAAATCTAATTCCCAGCCAACCAACAACCTTAAGCATTTTCTAATAAAAAAACACTTACATAACTTGGTAAGGTAGGACTTTAGTGTAAATTTGTCACACTAATAATGAGGGGCAATGTGTTTTGGGGGAGAAGTAATAAGGGGAATGTTTTGGTGTGACACACTTACCTTCACTAAATTTACCCCCTTGCCTTCACTAATTTTGTTGTCTTCAGAGATATTTGAGAATCTCAAATGAAATTCCCTACCTAGATTCATCTATGTTCAAGAACCCCTGAGCATTTGAGAAGTTGAGATTCTTTATAGGTTGGAAAGCTCACAATTAAACACATGAATATGTTCATAATTCAGTCATTTATGTTCAATATAATCTCGTTACATGTACCTATAACTCCACTCTCGATCACATCACATGAAGCCATATATTTACATTGATATGAACACTAGGAAAAAGAAGTAAAAAATATGTAACCATGATAAAGATAATGAGAATTATTGACTAAGACTAAAAACCCATCACTAAAAAATAAAGAAATTGATGCAAATCTAAATAAAATGAAGTCCAAGGTTGTGGTTTCATGGTGGGTCATTTGGAAGACTTGAAATGATTGTTGATAAACGTAGAAATATTTAACCGCGCTAAGTTCTCGTTTAAAGTATGATAATTAAGCCAAAAAATAGAAATTGAGTTTGCCATCTCAATTGAGATATCCTTAACCATGGCATTTCAATTTGGCTGAAAAATGAGTAAAAAAAAGGACATGATATGATTTTTTTTATATTTCAGGTTGTTTGAATGAAAGAGTGAGAAGTTGGATAAAAAAGGTGTTAGCTTCTCATCATCATCTAAAGTGGTTAGGTTCTCATCCAAATCTAACTAGTAGTTTAATATTCGTGGTTAGGTTCTCATCCTCATCTAACTAGTTTAAATATTGTTTGAATAAATATTAGTATGCAAGAGTTAGTTAGTCTAGTGGTTATGTTTATCTTTCACATCCTAATGATTGTGAGATCGAGTTCACTCGGACTCATTTTTTTTATTTTTAAAAGTAAAAAAAAAAAGAGGCACGCCTGGCCCGGCACGGCCCGCTGAGCGGGCCGTGCCAAGGGTTTTCCCTGGCGGGCCGTGCCGTGCCGGCCCGGCACAGCCCGTTTGACATGCCTAGGCTCAATGGCCCTAACAAATACTATATTAATACTTTGAGATTTAGCATTTGAAAACATATGGTTATTGGATGCTACCGGTTATTTAATCTAAAATTATGAAATAGATAATATACATATAATAAGGGAAATCTTCAATTTTATCATCAATTTAATGTGCTTACATTAGATTATTATCAATGTCTATCAAATTGAGATTTTGTTGATTGCTAATTTATAAAACCTCTTGTGCCTGGTGGAGTCAATAGATCCCTGAATCCATTGATGAGTTCAATTTGTTGAATAAGTCATATCTTATATCTATCTATCAAACTCTATTTTATGCAGTGAAACAATATAACTATTTGCCATTACATTAGAATTCTTGGCCAGCTACGAGAGAAAGTGGTGGCTGAAAACAAACTTTAGCAACTATGGCATTGTGGTAAATGAAGAGACTAAGGAGGTCATTTAGGATAAGTGTCCGAGGTTGGACCCACTCAGGAGAAATCTTTTTCCCACGAAAACGGATTCCTGTTTGGACCAAACCGGGGGCGACACATAAGGGGGCGGATGAAGTTTCTCTTTCATCCCCCCCCTCTTCCGACCCCGCGTGTCACCCCCTGTTTGGTCCAAACAGGAGATCCAGTTCCGTTTCCCACGCGCATTGCCATACGTTATGGTTTTTACCCACCAAAAGAAAACCGCAGCCGTATCGTTACATTTTGGCCTCATTCCTGCATCCATATCATCTGTAACTAAATATGGCCACCTTTCAGAGCACACCTTCTATTAAATGCCTTCACATCTTTCTTTCTATTTATCTTCCTCTCCATCTCCCTCTCCCTCTTTAAGCAATCAAGTAACAGCTCTTTAAAGTCCGGTTCCATGGCTGAAGGCGGACAAGGAGGAAGAGAACCTAACAACCATCCAGGGGAAATCCAATTAAGGGAACTTTCCAATTCAGAGAACAATGGTGGTGGCGATAACAAAAAATGGGGCAAAAATCCCACCGAATCGAGGCCAAATAGCCCACCAGCTGGCCTACAAGTTGGCGTTAAGCGCGATCGAAATGGGGTTTCAAAGAAATCCAATGGGAGTGATGGGAAGGAGTCTAAGGATGGTGAACAAGAGTATGAGACACATATATGGACTGAGAGAGAAAGGAGGAAGAAGATGAGGAGCATGTTCTCCAATCTTCATGCCCTGCTTCCTAAGCTTCCTCCCAAGGTAAATGAAATGAATGATGCATTGCCTTTTTTTTAATATTTTACTTTTTATGTGTTTTATGCTAAGGAATATGACTGACAGATGATGGTGATAGTTTCCTCGTGTACTTCTCTTTTCTGTTTTAATTGAGACTTAAATGTGTAAAGCACTTAGTCTGGTATCTGCGCTCTTTTATTTTTGGTTTTCCTTTCTTCTTTCTGTTGAGAATAGAACAAAAAAAGAAAAAAAAAACTGCAAGAATATGTTACTTTGTTTACGATTTGATGCAAACTCTGCTTCTCTTGTTGGCAAGAGAAGGGAGCATTGTGTTGTAGAGGGTAGCTGGCTGGGTTTGATTTTGATGTTTGGAGACCAAAGGCTTTAGAATGATAACTCTCTCTCTCTCTCTCTATCTACTTAAATACGACTAGCATGGGGCTGGGCCATACCTATTTTGAAAGGAGGAGGTCTTTCAAACCGGAGAGTCGTAACCCAAGGAACTAGTCGAACATGACAGCCGTGACACTTGTGCTTCTCTAAAGGAAGCACTTCGTTCCATTAACTGAAGGAAACCTGAGGGATAAGGTCAGGTTACTATCTATCTATTTTTGTGTATTCAGGGTTATAAATAAAATCTTTCCATAACATATTAAATTCCAGATTCCAGATTTAATGATAATATGGTTAGAAAAAGTGGCACTGTATTGCAGTGGATCATCTGAACAAGATTGTAGGTTTATGATGGGTCATATGGTTCATCTGATGAAGTTGATAAAGAACAAGCCTAGTAATCCTTGGTGAGCCTTTTGGTATGTATCAGACTGTTTAAACATATCAAAAACAGAAATAGAACCACAGAGACTGTTCAGTGAGAAGGCCTTGAAATCGTAATCTTGTTTCATATTATCCATAAGGCTCTACCTATCCTTTGTGGGATGGCTTAAACATTATTGGACAATGGGCCTTTCCTTTGAGATTGGTGGTTCATATACCCCACACTATCGCCTTGATTAGATGATCCTATTCATCAATCAAAATCTGCAAAATAGAATAATACATCAAATTTGATAAAACCGTGGCATCTGATGAAATAAAAAATAAACAAATGGTGTGTTATAAATGACTTACCTCCGTAATATGAATCCAAGATATTGGATTGGATTATCCCCCTTGTCCTATCAATGATGCTGCCATCCATAGTTGTCAAAATCGTTTTGAACCCCATTTCGCTATGGCCTACAAAATGAAGATTTTCGGCCCATTCGGAATTTCGGCGAAACTTTTCGAAATTATATTTCAGAGAAAATATAACATAAGATATATACATATATATGTAAAAAAAAATAAATAAATAAATATAGATTTAATCCATTCTTGTAAAAATCTTGAAATTACATTTTGAAAAAAAATATAAGAAATACCAAGTATATGTGTAAAAAAAAGTTAAAAAATTAATTATGTAAAATACCATTTAGGCCGACATAGGCTGAAATCAACCGAGACTTAAATCGAAAAGTTTTGACTGAAATCTCACTTAGACCATTTGACCGAAACGAAAAATTTCGGCCACTTCGGCCGAAACGGTATGCAATTAATAACTATGCTGCCATCGCCCCATTGAAACCCCAGTAACTGTATAGGGTCAGTGTTGCGAGTTCCATATTCATCCCTATTTAGGGCTCTTCTCTTGCTTACTTGGATAACCTTACATGTCACTTTTAAGTTAAAAGGTAACTCAAAGATTGTACTTGTATTTTTATCAATGACCTTCCCAATTCAAGCCTGGAGACCAATGATAGTTTTATAGGTGTGACGCCCTCAGCCCAAGAACAGGCGACTCCCGGGGCGCGACACTCATCCGCATGGGGATTCGAGTCAAAGACTCATTGATCATTGATCCCCATGAATAGTTTCCCAAAGGATTTCACGCGTGAGGTCCTAATTGCCATCACAAAGGGGCACATTTCAATTTCATGTAAAACCTGTGTAACATAACCTTTCAATTCACAAGTATGGTATCTACATTCATCCATCCACAATATATTTGAACCACAATTAAGAGCATAAACGGTCCTCAAGATAATATTAAAGTTCAAGTTTGAAGTTCAAGAAAGAGTAACGAGTAGAAGAAGCATAAAAGTATAAAGTTTTACAAACCATAACAAGAAGTCCAAAAAACATCTAAAAACGTGGTCATCCAAGCCATAGGTCGACGATAAACACTCAGCGTGTACAGATGTTTAAAAAACATCATCTAGGATCCACTCAGCTAGCAGTTGAGTTTCCTTTTCCTCCTCAATCTCCTGGGCAACGACGTCGGGTTCCTCACCTGTAAATCCAAGTGTAGCACCATTAGACTTATAGTTAAACAAGATAGATAAATATAAAGCATAGCATGTGACAAATGAATAAGAAAGATATTAAGAGTCATATGAGGTCTATAAACCTAGGTTACGCATAAACTAAATCGTGAATAAGCATGAACATAGGAATCATGAATAACATGTATACATGTTTGCTTAGAAAATCTGGCAGGACCACATGAGCTATATTCCCCTCAGTAAGCATTAAACATGAATTAAGTGAGAGCATAGCATAGCATACATAACATGGTGGTACCTGTTGTGATCTAGGGCCTAAGAACACCCAAGAGAATCAATCAAGTACACCACATAGGAGACAAGATTTACGTGGTTCGACTTTTGGCCTACGTCCATAGGAGAAGACGGAGAGAGTATTCTACTATGTAATCAGAGAGTTACATCACAAAGGCTTTAGTCTCTAATTATAACACCAACTCCAAAACCCTGGTACACCAAAAACAGACCCACTCCTAATCCCAATAGACCAAGGGCGATGCAGGGCCCAGTCAACTGAGACTATCAACCTATGCACTCAATAATACTAACTTCTATTGAGCGATATAAGTCAGCAATAATCACGGAAGTCTAGCTTTCCTTTTTTCTGACTACACAACAAACCCTCTTTAGTCAACCCGTCTGTTCCGCCAAGTAGCATATGCCATTACTTGGTAGTTTTCAAATCTGAATATGAGGATGACACGGCCGCAACACCTGTAATCGTGCTACCTTGAAGAAAGTAGAGGTCATTCTGCTTCTGTTCCTTCATCACCACAAGAGCACCCTTGAAGATTCTCATAACTCCACCTCAAGCTTTGTAACTATAGCCACTGGAGTCATATATGATTTCTGTTTTTGTCGAGGATCTTCTTCTTGTTACCGGTGACCTTCCAATAGCCATTTCCAGCCAATCGAATCGTCTTTGTCCCCTTCTGGTTTTTCTTCCTCTTCACAAATAAGTACTGCTCTTCAACAATGCCATTACCTTCTGTATGTTCATATAGATGCATATAAGTATGTTAGAGGAGAATCAACATAGACTTAAGCTATTAATCTACAAACTGAGGAATAGGAGTGAGAAAAATCAGAAGGGAAAAGGAAATCAGATTTTTCTTCAATTCTGGAACATGCCTGACATCTAACAAAGTTCTTACAATACCGTCATACATCTAAATTTGGATTGATCCTATCCTAACAACCTTACAGGCCACGTTGTTTCCCATAAGAACATAACCACCATTTATAGACTGTTAATTGGTAAACTAATCTCTATTAGGGCACATATGATAGGAACAACTTGAATGAAGGATTCACTCATCTGCTGAGCTACAATTAGTAACCGAAAGAACTTCTGCGCCATCAAAACTATCATCTGCAACATCGGCAACATCTCCGGAATCAGATTTCTCCTTCTCTTTACGCTCTGGACAATCTTTTCTAAAATGCCATTCCTTGTGACATTGGAAGCACTTTAATTTTTCAGTTTTTTATTCTGACATTGGAATGCAAGTTTAGTCAAAGTAGGACACCTGGTAACATAAAAGTAAGTTTGGGCACACAAAAGATTGTAGAGAAAGAAAACTTTTGGTACCTTGAATCTATGGTGCAACAGGATGGAGGGATTGATACTGATGTAAGTCACAGGATTCAGGCCGGGTGGACCAAATGGAGGAGTGCTTCGGGGGTCTTGTGTGGTCGGAAAGTCCCCCTCAAGGTTAAAGGAAAGTATTATAAGGTGGCGGTACGACCAGCATTGTTATATGGATCAGAGTGTTGGGCAGTAAAGCATAATCATGTCAAGAAGATGAAAGTTGCGGAGATGAGAATGCTAAGATGGATGTGCGGGATCACAAGGAGAGATAGGATTAGGAATGAGGAGATTAGGGGCAAAGTAGGAATAGCACCGATTGGAAATAAAATGAGAGAAAATCGACTGAGATGGTTCGGCCATGTTAGAAGGCGTCCAACGGAGGCACCTGTTAAAAGGTGTGAAAGCATGGAGATTGCCAGGAGTAGAAGAGAGAGAGGGAGACTCAAGAGAAGTTGGAAAGAAACTATTAAACATGACCTTGCCTACATGGATCTAACGGAGGTAGAGGTGTACAAAATTAAGCGCGACCCGACCCGACCTGTGGGTCAATATGGGTGGGTCACTCCACCCAGAATTTCCGTGCTCGACCCGACCCGACCCGACCCGTTACCGTTGGTACGGGTAACGGGTCTCACGGGTCGGGTTACCGGGTGACCCGTGAACCCTTTTATTTTTTTTTCATATAGAAGACCAAGGATAAAAATCCAAGAGGGATGCCCACTTGTCAGGATGTGGTTTTAATTTCTCTTAGATGTAGTTCACCGACCAATTTCTAAATATTTGAGTTGTTATATTGGTCTCATGTCTATGAACTCAAGACACATGTATACTATAATATATTTAGTGCGAGGAACATTTATTTTATTCCTATCAACAGATTAAGGTGATCTCACATGGAAAACACGGTACGTTTTGAAGCCTTATTACATTTATTTGACATCGGTTTGTTTAGATTTGTTGAATCTTGAATCTTGAATATCTTGTTGATTGTATTTAATCATTTAATTGGTGACCACTAAATTAATGGTCAAGATGAGAGTGATTAATAGTTGAAATTGGACGTGGATTTCAGGTCAAACCGCAACTATTTTTTTTGTACACCTCTACCCATGGTACAAAAGAAGGCCAGCAAACAACCACAACCACTTTTTACTTTTACATCCAAACACTTTTAGTTCTCTAACAATTATCTGAAAGTTGTTTTCATAAACAATTTGGTCTTCTACATGAAAAAAAAAAAAAAAACGACCCGAACTCGACCCGTGACCCGACTGACCCGTGACGCAAACAGGTCGGGTTCGGGTGGGTTTTAACCCACAAAAAATTTGTCGGGTCGGGTCGGGTTTGACCCGAAACCCACGGGTTTCGACCCGTGAACACCCCTAAACAGAGGACATGGCCCTAAACAGATTTGATTGGCGTCGTCAAATCCATATAGCCGACCCCACCTAGTGGGAAAAGGCTTGGTTTGATTTGGTTTTTTTTTATAGAGGGGACTCTTATATTTTGACCTTTCTTCTCTGTTGTGCCACGTATTAACAAACCCTCACCTGAATTATTATTTTCAACCGCAACCTTTTTCTTCAATTCCTTAGAGTTTAAGGCTACCTCAACATCCTCAATGGACAGTTTCTCTGCCATGCATCATGGCATCAACAAAATGCTCATATGAGAGTGGTAGCGAACATAACAGCATATTGTCTTGATCCTCATCGTCAATTTTAACATCAATGTTTTCCAAATCCATGACAACTTTATTAAAAGTATCAAGATGGCTAGCAATAGTCGTACCTTCCTGCATTTGTAAAGTGAACAACCGTTTCTTCAAGTACAATTGATTTGTGAGAGGCTCTATTATGTATAGGTTCTCCAACTTCTGACAAAAGCCAGCTGTAGTTTTCTCCTTAGCAACCTTTCGCAATCCTTCGTCGTTAAAATATAGCAGAATTTGACTGTACGCCTTTTCCAGCAACTCATCCTTTTCTTCGTCCGACATGGTCTCTAGCAGGGCATTCTTACCCTTCAGTGCTTTTTGAAGCCCATTCTAAACCAGCAAAGCATGCATCTTCATACGCCCCAAACTGAAGTTGTTTCTACTGTTGAGTTTCTATCTCAATTTTTTTTTTTTTTTGCTATTGCACGAATCTCTTACTGCACCTGAGTGGATCTCGTCACCACGTGCATGATGGAAGAAACGGATATGAAATCCAACTCCGAATGGCTCCAATATCACAGAAATAAATTTCTGCATTCTGATAAGTAGAACACCTTTGTTGACCATTGAACAACTATTCTTTTCCCACAACAGCATAGATCTGCTCGTCGTGAGTCTGTAGGTTTAAGCAAATCTCAGATCGGTCTCCGGAGGGCAGGGATATCTCCAAAACAAACTCCAGTCCTCGATCACGGGCAAAACTGATCTGACCGTACGAAACTGCTGACGTCAGCGCCTTTCTGCTGGCTGCTGGTGGGCTTCGACTGCAGACGGTTCCATTTGAACCGGACTTGACCCGACCTTGGCTTGGTCTGAAGCAGAACCTAGGCCCAAACAGGTCTTCTTCTTCGTTCTGTTTCAGAAACGTAGAAAACCTCTGCACTGGTTTTCTTCTTCCTCTATTTCAGTGAAAGAAACATATCCCAGCCCCCTGCAAACTTCCTCTTCCTCCCTGTCCATGGAATGGCAGCGTCGACGTCGGCCGACCAAGGACGGTGCTCTTTAGGTCCGATCTGCACATTCTCTCTGCGAATCGATTAGCACTGTGGCAGGAGCTCTCCATTCCGAAGTCCGGTAGCAATGCGAACAGACAATTAGATTGGCTCTGGCAACATTGGGAAGTCCGGTGAACCCTGTTCAATCACCGCTTCTTCCTCGCAGGTGACCGATCCTCTGTCTTCCTTCTCCATGAAAGAACAGTTCAGATCTGAACCAAGAGTCCGGATCCTCTAATTCTTCACACGAAGAACCCCACTCAATCCGGTCTCTCTCTCGATTCTCAAATCACAGAGTATGCACAATTAAGAACAAGATCAAGATAAATTCCAATCTTGCTCTCAGTCAGAGCCAGGCAATAGGGCCGAATCCCTTCTTCTCCAGTAACAGCAACCCAGAACCCAAGCCCCGTCAGATCTCCGCTGATCACGCACAATCCCAATCCTAGGAAAACCTTAGGTTGGCTTTGATATGAGTATGATATGATTTAGGGTCTAAGAACACGCAAGGGAATCAATAAAGTATACCACACAGGATACAATATTTACGTTGATTGGCTATTGGCCAATGTCCACGAGAGAAGACAGGGAGAGTTTTTTGGTGTGCAATCAGACCCCTACATCACAAAGGCTTTAGCCTTTATTTATAATATCAGCCTCAAAACCTTGGTACACTCAAAACAAACCCAATCCTAATCTATGTAGACCACGGGCAGTCCAAGGGCCCAGTCAACTGAGACTATCAACCTATGCACTCAATATTACCGGCTTCTATTGAGCTATATAAGTCAACAGTACCACTAGGAGGCATAGGGCCCTTAACCTCCATTGTGGACCTGGAGCACCGGTCAACTCTCATAACATAACCTAACTGTAGTTAGTCTATAAGATTTACTAAATCTACACTCAGCCGGGTCCGACTAAGATAAGATCGAAGCTAAGTTGAGTCGGCTCGAGTGTACATGTCAAATGAGTATGGTGCATAACATAGCAAAAGCATAAGCATGGGGTGTTACATGATATCACGGGCATACACAAGCATATAGAGCATAAAAGAAACATGAAACACAGCACATAACAAGGTACATGGGCTAAACAAGATAGATGTAGAAGCATGAAACACAACATGCAAGAATGCTAGAAACGGAATGCAAATGCATGCACAAGGATCATAGAACGAGTCAATGATAGTTAACGAGCCAATCCTAGGGTTCGAAAATGCATGTTGGTTTCACGGTCCAACTATGTGCAATCCTAGGGCCTCTGACGTCTTCGGGCTATATAAGCCATGGCGTTACACTCATTTGAGGACGTCAAATGCCTTAAGTCAACACCTTTAGCTTGGAGTACATGAATACCATTGTACAGGCTTCCATGTGGATGTATGGTAGCTCAAACAACACCAACATAGGCATAGGGGTCCATTGGGCATGAATTAATTAAGGTTCATTGGATTCATAGTGGTTAAAACAATGTCCAAAACCACCTAAGCAACCAAGGTCCCACGGTTACCTCACTAGTGGGTGGTCTTACGGTTAGTCGTAGGCTGATTTCTGGGGAAAAAGTCATATTCTAAAAAAGAAACCGCCGGAATTCTACTAGAACTCCATGGTCATCTTACGGTTGGCTTACGGTTAGCCGTAGGCTAACCATAAGTCAAGATTCTGAAAATGGTTAGGTACTGTGTTCGCAGCTAACCCATAAGTCAAAATTCTGAAAATGGTTAGGTACTGTCTTCGTGACCGCGGAGGGTTGATAATCTTTAGAAAATGCCCGATTTTAGCCTGAACAGGTCTTTTTCAGGTGGGATTCAATTCCATTCCATTACAACACCTGAATTTCACAGAAAAAAAAGAAATAGAAATAGAGCTTCCAAGGTCATTAAAGCTTGTACCTTCTAAGGTATGGAAATCCAAACACATACATTCCATAATCTAAATCAAAATCATGTATTGAGCTAAAATTAGGGGAAGTCTACACATTAATCATGTTTGAGAATCAAAAGAGCATTGCATGCATAGTTTTATAAAAAGTCTAACTAGCCTTGTTGATGCTGGGTCTCAAATCCACCCAAAACTAAGTTCTCTGACCCAAGCCAAGCTCTCAAGGCCAAAAACCCTCAAAATGCTAAGCTAACACCACCCTACAATGGAGGATGCAAGAACGGAAGAACATGACACTGAATGCAACGAAATCACCCTACTACAATTGATTCAAAGAAAGAGAAAATGGAAGGAAAAGAATTGCTTACCAAAGGAATGTGTAGGAAGAAAAAGATGAAAAAGAGCTTGATGAAGATGATTTGGAGGAAGGAGAGGAGGTTGGCCTTGGAAGATCTTACATGCAAGGTCTCTTGAGTCTTGATTTGGAGAAATTTGGAGAAGAGATGGTGAGGTGAAGGAGCCACAGCCACATGCAAGAGAAAAGGAGGAGAGATCGATTGAAATGAGGAGAGTTTGGTTTTGAATGAAATTTCTATGAAATTTGCAGGAAAGTCCAACATTCACTGTGTACTATCAAAAATGGGCTTTTGGGCTAGAAATGGGTCGAGTTATGCTCAAATGGATCGGATCAAAACACGGAAATCAAAGTACAGGAGATGCTCTACCCAATGCACACAATACCACACAAAAACTGAAAGCACACGCATCAAAACCCATAAACCCAAAATTTATAAAAGGTCCCTAAACTACATAGGCATGTTCAAAACCCCACTAATCACCTATCCATTCACACACGCATCGAAAAAATTCAGTTAGGCACCTAATTAAGGATAATTTGGCACTAAATACTCTTAAGAAATGTCGGGGTGTTACAACAGGTGCTTGTGCTCCTATTATATTGCAAAGTTGGACATTTGTTTGATCTTTCTACCTTTGAAGTATAAAGAGAAGTGTTACAGAGAGTTGGGATGGATTTAATTGGTGCTTTTCACTAATAAAATCCTTACACAGAAATAACGTGTGTTATTTATTTATTTTGTAATTTGCAGGCCGACAAATCCACCATTGTTGATGAAGCAGTGAACTATATAAAAACTCTTCAAAATATTCTTCAGAAGCTGCAGAAACAAAGACTTAAAAGGATGCAAAGGTCATCAATGATCAGTTATGATGCATCAATGGTGGTTCCACCAACTACTATGTCAAAATCTAGGGAGGCATATTTGGTCGATCAGGCGTCTTCTAGTAATTGGGCTACAATGAACTTGAACGATGGTCTCTTGATTCCTGGCATGCCCCAATGCCTTCAGACATGGTCTTCCCGAAATGTAGTCCTGAGCGTCAGTGGAGATGATGCACAGATAAGCATCTGCACAGCTAGGAAGCCAGGGCTGCTGCCTATTGTATTCTACATACTTGAGAAGTATAAGATCGATGTTATAACCACTAGCATTTCTTCTGATCACTTTAAAAGCATGCTCATGATACATACCCGTGTAAGTTTTAACCTCTCTCTCTCTCTCTCTCTCTCTCTCTCTCTCTCTCTCTCTCTCTCTCTCTCTCTCTCTCTCTCTCTCTCAATAAGATGCTAGGAGCCCGTATTTGTTTACATGAGCTCGATTTGAAGCCAAAATTTAAGTTTTAAGTGCTTTAGACCCAAGCCAATAATAATGATCATGTATGATAGTTTTCCTCATCCTTTTATAGTAAATACTCACACCCACTCATCCAATTCCCTCGTCATTAGTGCTATAACCAAGGATTGATCCCTAGTTGACTACTAGTGCATACACAAATGTTACACAAAAAAAAAAACATTACCATGTTTACCGAAATCCAATAGTACAGATTTATATTTTTTAAAGCTTATTTTACAAATTTCTCAAAATCAATGAAGAATGAAATATGAAACTAAGTCTTATTATATATATATACACGAACGGTTGGGATCACAAATTGGGGCCTATAGAAGTGCAAACAATTAGATATATATGTTATGACTATTTCCCAAATTGCTCAAAATATATGATGATTTGAGTTATTCAACTTCAAGGTCTTAGGGTTTGTTTGTTCAATAAACAAAATGAACGGTTTGAATACATAAATACATACACAGCCCACATGAACAAAAATAAAGGTCTTTGATGAGGCCCATAAGAGAAAATCACGTAGTAGAATGTGCACTAGAGCCATTTGCAAGAGATGTATGTAACTGATTTTCCACCTTTTCAGGTGTGTAGATTCTTGTATGTAAATGGCCTTATTTACATACAATTTTCACACCTCATTTAAGCACCACTGTGTAAATAACTGCAAACAAAGGTGACGATAAGATTATACATGGAAATCATTTACATAAGGAAATTACTACAAACAAATGACCCTTAAAGGATCTTTATCATCTTCATGGAAGAAAATTAACGTGTCATGCTTAGTAAACTATGGAAGCAAAAGCCCCCGACGACATCTATTCACATAGTTAGAAGGGATGTGAACATAGGGGATGAGTGAGGTTTCACTCTAGCTTAAGCAAAAAAGAAAGCAAAAACGTAAAGAAGAAGAAGAAGCAGCAGCAGCAGCAGCTCACCCCATTTGGATGATTATAGTTATGAATTTACTGGCTCAAAAATTGAAAGGTTGAACTGAACTCTACTAACTTTTTTAAGGCTTTATGCCTCGAGTCATATGGAAACAATCATCCAATAGAGTTGAAGGTTCACTTTTTACAGTCCCATCATCATGTCATAATGACTCTTGTGCACTTAAAACTGCTAAGTTGATAATAATGATTGTTTGTTACTACTATTGCCATTGTTGTTCTTAATCATCACAATGTCATTATTAATTGCCAACTAATTACTTTATAGAAGGCCAGCAACTCTAATGACAGTTATATGCAAGCTAGGGTAAATACTGAAAAATCAAAAAGCCAACCTTAAAGAGGATTAAGGTCCCAACACAGATTTCTATATGGAAAATAATAAAGCAATAAACCTAAGCTACCAACAATCAACGACAAACTATCTAAAGAGATGGACACGCGATATTTACGTCTAAACAGGAAAAAAACCACGAGACCTAACACCGGTCCAACAATACCAAGCACTATGTAAATCAAATGTTACAAGAAGTACTCTCTACCCTTTCCCAGTTAAACCCAACCTAAGGATCGTAGTTGCTCTTGCCAATGACCATGCTGTTCACCTTTTCCAGCGCTTGAAACTTCACGCCTTGACTCCACTCAAGACGAATCTACTATGACTAGCAGAAGAAGAAAGCTTCAACATAAAGATGTAAAGACGGCTCTCTGGAGAAGAAGGATTTCTCTGGAGATTTTCTAGGGCTTAGAACAATGAGAGAGGTGATTAGAATTGAGGCTTGATGTCTATTTATAGATTCAGGCTCGTGTGGGAGAGGTTGGGTAGCAATAGAGGTAGAATAGCAAAGTTACAAATGAATTGAAACTTTCTCGAACTGAACTCACCGCCATCCAATCGATCAGGCAAGGGATCTGATCGATCGGATAGCTCTGTTAACTGAGAGGTTATTTTAGTCCAATCGATCTGATAGAGC